>JAOTOL010001625.1:2662500-2737500 GCA_034440575.1 Imbricaverruca yamaguchii
TGGAGCACAAGACAATGAGATTTTGGATAGTCATCTTTGGATTCCTGTTCAGCCTATGTCAGTTTGTTTAGAAGGCCGAAGATGATGGGCAGATTTGTCACGATTATTGGTTTGCGCAATCCCGAAAAAAATGGAAGTGTACTTTTTGGAGCTCTCGGGCAGAATCCCACACCTCCCCGGTTCAGCCTGGCCCAAACCGAGATACAATAAGCACGCAAGAATTTAGTTAAAGGTTTGTTTATGCGAAGCTAGTTACGTCATATTTAAGCTCCATCTTGAAACTATTGTCTTCCCATTACACATGAAAGCGTTAACCCAAGAATGGCAGCAGTTTCCCATGCTCGCAGTTGATTCGGGATGGGGATCTATTTCGTCACCACTAACTTGCTCAAGGCTTGTCTGGCCTAACCTAACCTAGAGAGACATTACAAGATGTTACAAGACACCTCCTAGGGAGTTGCGATAAACAGCATTCTGTGGCGCTAGCCTTGGACTTTTAAAGCTACTACAAATATGTGTAATTTAGTGAATCATCGAAGTAAGGTGTGTTATCGGTCACCCAGTTGACGTCGCAGTTTTTAGCTCCTCAGGATTGCTCACTACCATGAAAGTAATGACGTACTTCGTATGTAATTTGAGTATTTTTTACTGCGCACAGAAACACTGCAAGGTGAAACATAATTAATTTAAATAACAGTAAAATGTCTTGATTTCGAAATCCGTGGCCAGCCAGGTATCCTGTCGTAAAACAAATGTGTTTTCAAAGTCAACATCAATGAAATAAGACCACCACACTGCGAGGATTACAAACTTATCGCGAATTGATATGTTGTCTTAATATGCTTTGGGAAAGTCTTCGTCCTAATAATTATGTCGTGGAAGTGATATTTATGTTAAAGTTGTTGCGGTAGAAGTAGCATATGTACGTCTCATCAGCAGGCGTTGTCTTGTAATGTCCTGTAAAGCTTCTTACAGTAGATGAGATCCAGGGATACAATATGTTTTCGTGCGATAGGGGTCCAGCAATGGAAGGGGGTGGTGTAATGCTCTATATGAATAGCTTATTCAGTTCTCAAAAAGTAGCAGGTGGGGATACAAATGCGTCTGTGGAGTCCATTTGGCTTGATGTCACTGTGGGAAAAGGCAACAGCAATACTCTTAGGATAGGAGTTTTCTACCGATCAGGAACCCTGCCACATTCTCAGCAACTGGAGCTTGTCAAGGTGATTTGTGAGGAAATCAGTAGAAACTTTAAGAGGAAGTGCCTTATTCTTTGTGACTTTAATCTAAAAGGTTAAGAAAATGCTGGTGTTGGCTCCCCATCATGCAAAATGCTTAGGAAAGGCCTTGAAGAGGACCTGTTCTTACACCAGTTTGTATCGGAACCTACCAGGCATGGTTCATTCTTGGACCTGGTATTCTCGGATTTAAGTGACTTGGTTCAAGACTTGACTGTAGGAGAAACTCTGGGAAGAAGTGACCATAACATAGTTAGATTCAAGGCACATGTAGGGGAAATTATCAAGGATAATTTGGTAAAAGTTCCAAATTTCAACAGAGCAGACTTTGACTGCATGAGAGCGGCTTTAAGTGCCATCAGATGGGAAGAAAAATTCTCCAATTTAAATGCCTGTGAAATGTGGGAAAAGTTAAAATCTTACTTGAAGGAAATTCAGATTAGACATGTCCCCCAAAAGCAAAGACGTAAAAGAAGGGTAGGAAAGCCAGCATAGCTTACACCAGACTTGACAAAAGCAATTATGGCTAAGAAAACTGCATTTAGAGTCTTTAAAGAAGCCTGAAATGTCGATAATCTAAAGGCGTATCGAAAAGCTAGAGACACTGAAGCAAAACAAAAACAGAGCAGCGAAGCGAGCAAAAGAACTGGATTTAGCTAGAAACTGTAATGGGGACAGTAAAAGGTTCTTTAGTTTCTACAAGCTGAGTAAAGTTTCTAGGAAAATTGGTCCACTGGAAGTAAACGGGACTACATTGGGTGAGGGTAGTGCGATGGTTGAGGAGCTGAGCAAGCAGTTTAAATCAGTGTTTGCATTGGAAGATATGACCAATCTCCCGACCGTACACCTAGTTCAGTGACATGTGATCTGACAAATGATGTTGATTTCATTGATAGTGATGTTGTTTACAATCATATCAGGAAAATAAAGCCAAACAAGGCAGCAGGACCTGATGATATTTATGCGAGGGTGTTGCGGGAAACTGAAAAGGAACTGGCATTTCCACTTGGCATAATATTCTGTAGATCAGTTTCACAAAATGAAATTCCAACCGATTGGAAAAGGGCAAATGTAGTTCCTATTTTCAAGAAAGGAGAATGAGGGAAAGTTGAAAACCATAGACCAGTAAGTCTCACATCCCTAGTCTGCAAGGTACTCGAATCAATTATCAAGGATATAATAGTTAGTTATCTGACAGGCAGCAGATTGATTCAAGATACTCAACATGGGTTTAGAAAAGGACGATCGTGTCTCACAAATCTCTTGGATTTTTTTATCTTCGCCACAGAACAATTTGATCAGGGAAATCAGGTTGATGTAGCATATCTTGACTTTAGTAAGGCCTTTGACAAGGTACCCCATAAACGGTTAATGATACAGCTTCAGTCCCATGGTATTGCAGGTAGCATCTTAAAATGGATATAGTTGTGTCTTTCAGATAGACAGCAAAGAGTAATGTTAAATGGTAGAAAGTCATCATGGCAAAATGTTCTTAGCTGAGTCCCCCAGGGGTCAGTACTGGGGCCACTACTGTGCATTACATTTGTAAATAACATTGAAAGTGGCCTAGGCAGTAAAGTTTTGAAATTTGCGGATGATTTGTAGGTCCTTAGGGCAATAACAGGTCAAGGTGAGCATATCTCGCTGCAAAAAGACTTAGACGAACTTGTGAAGTGGTCCGAAGAATAGCAAATGAAATTTAATTTTGATAAGTGCAAAATCATGCATGTAGGTAAGCAGCATATGAAGGCTCCATACTTGATGGGTGGCCAAGTGCTATCAGTGACTCAACAGGAGAAGGATTTAGGTGTTATTCTAAACACAAAACTGGGGGCATCAGAACAGACCAAGGAACCCAGGAAGAAGGCACTGATAATGCTCAGGGCAATAAATAGGAATGTATCATACATAAGTGAGGAAGTGACCAGGAAGCTTTACTGTGCATATGTCAGGCCACATTTGGAATACTGCATCCATGCTTGGTTTGCTAGCTATGAAAAGATTGTTGGCTTTTAGAGAGAATACAAAAGAGGGCTACACAAATGGTTAATGGCATAAGCAACCTGGCACATAAGGAAAGATTGAAGAAATTTAATGTTTTCACTTAGATATAAAAGGCTGAGAGGAGATCTCATCGAGGTCTTTAAATTTTTCCATGGTCTGGAGAGGGGATATCTTGGGGAAATGTTTGAATTGAACGGAAATGATGCAATTAGAGGTCATAAATTCAAAATTAAAGTTAACCACAGCAGAACAAGGTTAAGGCAGACTTTCTTCACCAACAGGGTAGTAGAACACTGGAACCAGCTGCCAGAAAACATTGTCAGTAGCAGCACAATGAACATTTAAAAAAACAGCATAGACAATCATTACAAGAATAGAGGGATTGCTTTTCAGTATTACAGGGAGGGCTGATTGATAGATTTGGTGGGTAACTGGTTCAGTGTACAGAGTACAACCAAAAGGGCCCTTGTGGCTCATAGTTGCACTAATATGTTATGTCTTTATGTCTTTATGTGGTGTTGTGGAGATGCAAATTATGTGGATTTTTTTTTTGCACGAAGATAATGCCACGATAATGCCCTTCAGAGAACAAATGTATGGCGCGTGAGTGGTGTGACGGAAAACATTAGTCAGCAGATCTGATGTTGCAACATTTATAGATCTGTTACAGTTGTTTGCAGTAGTGGCGTACACACAGCCACAGGCTGGTGATGTCATCTGTTCACGTTCCATCTGCTCACGCTTTGTCACTTCACTACTCGAATGGGAATTTCGACCTTGGTTCTGCACTGATTGCGCTGATGTATAAAATAAAGGAAGGGACAACGAACTCATTCAAAATAGAGGATTATGAATTTCTTTTAATGATGTAAAAACACAGTAGTGCATATTATTTTATTTTCATAGACTAACTTTGAAACAAACAGAAAGGATAACCTATTGTCTCTTGTGGATCTATAATTATCTTGTGTAGAAGTCAGTATCTTTTATTTCTTCCTCGCCTTGATGCATTTTAAATGGGATGACAAAACCGTCTTGAGCATCATCCATGTGTCGGGGCTATGTTTCTGCGACCGGTGGCATAGGCGCTACGTGGCCAATGTAGTCGATGCGCCATAAAGCCCTAATAATTAACGAACTGAGACTGGTGGCGTCTGCCTGACGTGAGCATCAGTCGCCATCATACCGATAACGGTGCCCTTGACACCTCTCCTCTCTTACACGTTAGAGCTTCGTAACTCAGTTCCTGGACGAATGCCCGTCACACCTCTCCTGTCTCACACATGAGATCCTCGTAACTCAGTTCCCGAACGGACGCCGGTCACACCCCTCCTCTCTCATACGTGAGATCATCATAACTCAGTTTCCGGCACCTCTCCTATCATGCACGTGAGCCTCGAAACTCAGTTCCCGAACGGACGCTGGTCAGCGTGTACAGCGACGCCGGCTCGAAGAGGAAATGACGACAGGGAGAAAGCGACACTTAGTCGCCGGGATGCTGCACGTGTTCATGTTGCAGCTCTAAATCTGAACCCGTGGCAGATCTGTGTTGATGGAAGGGGACGGTGCCGACGCGGGACAGCCGTGGGGAGAAAGATGTCCCGGTTGCCATGGACAGCCGCCGACACGCATGTAAGATTAATGTCCGCGCTGTACTCGCGGCGCTGGTTTTCCATTCCGTAAGGCTGCACCAGCCGCGCCCATTCTGCTGGGGAGCTGCCATGGTGACCCTCTGGAAAACAGGCGCCGAATGCATGCTGGCAACACAGAGAAAGAGGGAGAGAGAGAGGGAGAGAGAGAGAGAGAGGGAGAGAGAGAGAAAGAGAGAGAGAAAGAGAGAGAGCGAGAGAGCGAGAGAGAGAGAGAGAGAGAGAGAGAGAGAGAGAGAGAGAGAGAGAGAGAGAGAGAGAGAGAGAGAGAGAGAGAGAGAGGCTGACAGTGCTGGTAATGAGGCCAATCGCCCAGATCGATAACGGACATACAGGTGGCGCCAGGCTCCCTGTTCATATTACATGTATGTTCCTGTCGGCTTTGCTGACCAGGGGATCGTGCGCGTCTGCTGACGACCGTCTGCGGACGACAGCTACCGGTCGGCTTCCTGTTGACTATTCAGACTGTGTGCTGTCGGGCTCGGCATTGTGAGGGCCTGTCAAGAGGTGGAAAGTGGGCCACGTTGACTTGCCGCGTCGTTGCGTTACACAATTATTGGTTCTCTAGTTTGTTTTTTGTTTTTTAAACGAACGAACAAAAACTTGGCGTCCCTTGTTTGTGGCAGAATAATGTGGTTAATAATACTGGTAATTTGCTGAGGCCCCAGGCAATGCAGACATAGCAGGTTTGTTATGCATGTTCCATCCACTCCTCCATCCCCGGCCATACACAGTGTCATCGACACCATCCCAGGCATACACAGTGTCGCCGATACTTTCCCGGCCATACACAGTGTCGTCGACACCATCCCAGGCATACACAGTGTCGCCGATACTTTCCCGGCCATACACAGTGTCGTTAACACCATCCCCGGGCATACACAGTATCGCCGATACTTTCCCGGCCATACAGTGTCGTCGACACCATCCCAGGCATACACAGTGTCGCCGATACTTTCCCGGCCATACACAGTGTCGTTAACACCATCCCCGGGCATACACAGTATCGTCGACAATTTCCCCGGCCATACACAGTGTCGTCGACACCATTCCCGGTCATACACAGTGTCGTCGACACCATTGCCGGTCATACACAGTGTCGTCGACACCATTCCCGGTCATACACAGTGTCGTCGACACCATTGCCGGTCATACACAGTGTTGCCTACTCCCTCCCCGATCGTACATTGTGTCGCCGACACCAACTTTGGCCATACAGTGTCATCGACACCATTCCCGGTCGTACATAGTGTCGCCGACACCATCCCCGGCCATACATAGTGTCGCAGACATTATCCCCGGCTGCGCATCATCCCCCGCCTACTCCATCGCCGGTCATGCATAGTGTTGCCTACTCCCTCCTGAGCATGCATAGTATTGACGACACCATTCGGGGCCATTCATAGTGCCGCCCACATCATTCTCCGTTGCACATAGTGTCGCCGACACCTTCCGCAGCTGCACATGGCGTCGCCGACATCACCCCCGGCTGGACACAGTGTCGCCGACATCACCCCCGGCTGGACACAGTGTCGCCGACATCACCCCCGGCTGGACACAGTGTTGCCGACATCACCCCCGGCTGGACACAGTGTCGCCGACGGATATTTTTCGCACCAGCGATCTATAACGCGAAATTCCGGTACAGGCGGATTCCACATGGAAACAGTTTGTGCGGCAATGAATTCGGCGCCGTATTTGCGAGCGGGCCGGCGGCGGAAAATGCCGCCGAAATAACGGCGCGCCGGTCGTCGCGGCGCCAGCCGGCCGGAGACAAACTTGGGCCATATCTGGCGCGGCGTGTGATCGGCCTCCAATCTTTAAATGAAATCAGCGGAATTGCGCGGCTCCGGCCGGCTGGATATGACCGCTTCACGAGCGGCCGGCCGGCCAGAGCCGCGCAACACTGATCCAATCGTCATGACGGTCGCGCGCGCGGCGCCGTGAAATGTCGCCCGCCGCCGACTGGGCGGGCCGGCTGAGACGGTGGCCCTCGCTGTCACGTGAGACTGCGCCTGCGCCTGCGCCTATTGCAGCTGGCCTGCCGCAACTGTGCCTGTCCACAAGTCACTGCAGTGACGCAACTGTGCCTGTCCACGAGTCACTGCAGTGACGCAACTGTGCCTGTCCACGAGTCACTGCAGTGGTGCGATTGCGCCTGTCGATGGGTCACTGCGGTGGTGCGCTTGCGCCTGTCGATGGGTCACTGCGGTGGTGCGATTGCGCCTGTCGATGGGTCACTGCGGTGGTGCGATTGCGCCTGTCGATGGGTCACTGCGGTGGTGCGATTGCGCCTGTCGATGGGTCACTGCGGTGGTGCGATTGCGCCTGTCCGTGGGTCGTTTCACTGAGAATTTGTTTGTGCGCTGACGGAATGTTTGTAGATTTCTGGGAGCCAGGGAGACAACGACTGCAAACACTGCCGCACCTTAGGTGTCCTCGCCGAGCTGTCGGCCGAGCTATTCAGGGCATGTCAGACAAATCTGTGATACAACGGCGCTGATGTTGCACGGCCATCAGTGTTAGTGAATGAAGCTTATCATTCCGCACAAATTAATGTTCGACCAATCAATTATAGCCTGGAGGTGAGTATTTGAATTTTCACACTTGACATAAGGTCATTGGCTCATGTTGCATTTTAGACTCTGCACATGCACTGTTTTTCAGTAGCGTTAAAGATATAGGTGTATGTTGCTTGTGTGCTGGCAAGAATCAGCCATAGAATCCTGGTCATGGAAGGTCACTATCCCTCGCCAACATTTGGCAGGTGCTACCTTTCGAATTATGGATGCAACGGATATCCGCTTCGGTTAGATTATCTGGCCAGCCAGCTGATTCTTCGAACTTTCCTTACGTGGCCGGATCTGGCGCTGGACCTGGTCCAGAATGCCAGATATTGGATTCAGCACCGTCCAGCGTATTTTAGGGCCTTTGACAACTTGCAATAAGCATTTCCTGAGCTCCATCAGAACAACTCCTGCCATGTTTGTGGTTATTTGCTCCATATGTATCGTGCTTATGTTTATATGTATATATATATATATATATATATATATATATATATATATATATATATATATATATTTGTATATGTATACATGCAGAATTAAATGCGATGGGGTTCTCTGCATTTATCATCTTCTCATTGACGCTTTCTAGTTTTCGGACGCATGATCTATTATAATCTGTAGGATTATATAAAATATCCCCAAACGGTGCAATAATTAACACAGTTTATATGATGTAAATACTATAGGAAATTAGCATCTATGTGAAACAAGTCACAATTCGAAGGTCAAAGTAATATATATATATATATATATATATATATATATATATATATATATATGTATATGTGTGTGTGTGTATATCTGTATATTTATATATATATATATATATATGTATATATATATATATATATATATATATATATATATATATATATATATATATATATATATATATATATTCGTATGCGTGACCATGAGTTGATTTGAGTTCGATCCATACAATGTCGTTATTGTGTAGACTGACTGTCCGACAGCAGTTTTGTGTCGCCTCCGGAATAAATGCATCCATTCGCTGCATTGACCGTCCGTGACCTCGGAGTTTATTTATATTCAAATTGCGAACGATCGGGCCTCAGTGCTGCACAATACACAGGCCTCACAATATGATGGCCTCACTGCTGAAATGTCTGCTTGCTGAGGGTATTGTTAACTAGCATGCCTAACATCCTCTGTCTGTGGTATTTTATGATTGGGTGACATTTGCATGCCTATATGCCTATTGCCTGCTGTGTGTCTGTGTGGAGACTTGTGCGATGTGCCGACAGATGGGGAACACATGTTGGGAACCTGTGTTGGCCGGTTGCCGCGCCGACCGGCTCGACAGTTTTCACACGCCCGTCAATGAATATGCCACTGCCTGCCACTCAGAAACATCAAAATTCGGAAACCAACAGCACCACATTTTAGCGAAGCTACCAGCAGCTCATGCAACGGCAAAATGTAGCCTTGCGCTTGCAAGATAGAATCATATACAAAGTACTTAACTGACTAGTTCGATCAGCTATTAGAGCTGACTGTAGGGATGAGATTAGCGGAAGGATAGCTCAGCAAGGCCCATCAGCTGCGTGGCGTGATTTCAAGCCTATTATCGACACAAAAAGGATCTCACAAAGTTCAACCTCAGGCTTTACCTGAGCAGCTCAATCAATATTGTGTTTGTTGTGTTTGTGTCGGACTAAAGGTATCAGCAGAGGTCAAACGCCAGGCAAACATGCCTGAACACACATCTCCCAGTTGCCGGCTATCGCGCGTCTCTACCAGCTCCAGTAAAGTATCACCCATATCTCTTGAACAGCTAGCCAAAATCGTCATAGACATGAGAAGCACAGGTGCGTGCGGACCCGACGGGATCTGTATTAAAGTTATCAAAATTCTGTTCTTTTTCATCGGCGAAGTGCTGCTCGACATTATAAACACATGCCTGACTACAGCTGAAATCCCTTCCAATTGGAAACAGTCAATAATAACTTCCATTCACAAATCAGGAGATCCTTCAGATCCCTCTAATTTTAGACCCATTTCATTGGTTCCGGTTATCGCCAAGATCACTGAGAGAGTAGTGTAGAAACAACTCTAGCACTATCTAAACTCAAACCACCTACTGGCCCAAACTCAGCAGGGCTTCAGACCACGCCACTCTACGGAAACCGCTCTTATCTCAGTCACGGACAAAATGCTAGCAGCAATGGACCGTTCGGAAGTAGCTCTACTCTGCATTCTGGACCTCAGTAAATGCTTCGACGTAATAGACCACACCAAATTGCTCACTAAACTATAACTCCATGGAATCGATACCGGCTGGTTTATGGCATATCTGGGAGGTCACACGCAGGCTGTTAGCATCTCAGGTCAATACGGAAACAGGCATCTATCAGGCATCGGAAACCACACGCACACACGCCTCCCTTCTCCCAAACAACATAGGTGTCTTTCAAGGCTCACCATTAAGTCCACTCCTCTATTTCATCTTTTCGAACGACCTCAGTTTGCACGTCCCGGTGGTACACGCCACCCAGTTCGCAAGCGACATCCAGGTCCTCAACTCCGGTCGTAAATCTGATCTCCCAAATCTGATAAGTCAGATGGAGACAAGTCTGAGCCAACTCTACGGCTACTTCCTGGATAACGGTTTGAAGGTGAACGCGACCAAAACTCAGCCCCTTCCTTTCTGATCGCGTCAAAATCTTCGTAATATTACCCCGATACGAGTGTGCTTTAGAGACACCGTGATAGATGAGAGCCATTCGTGTAAGAACGCACGCACCGCTGCCAGGTGTGCAACAGGCGAGACCACTACGAATCGGCCTGCTACCACCGGAGCCCGTCTCCCAGCTCTCGGCGCACAGCCCATGCGAGCGACCGATGCGGTAGTCCTCGCCATGTTCGCGCTGACAGCCGTGGTCCAACAGGCTCTCTCCCCGCCAGTTGGCGGCACAGCAGTCCACCACGTGGGAAGAGATTTCCGGACGGGTCTCAGGATGAGCCGGTCGGTCGCGTCGGGCTGGTGATGCGCGGTGCCCGCAGCAACGGAGTGCCGATCCAAACACCACGTGTGAGGGTACTTGTCAGGCACCGTGACGGATGGGCCCCCTTCTGTGGATCCCTGACTCTGCGACGAAGAGCACGGCAATAAATGTTGATGAGGATAAACAGCTTGGGATCGTCAACTTGCAGCATACTTGTGCCCGTTTGTATGCGGCAGGCGGGCACGAGCTAAATGTGTGGGATTGTTAAAATGCTAACTTGCTCTCGGAGACAGAGCGAAATCGTCACACGTGTCGGTCATCCGGGGGCTATGCAATGCATTGTTTTCCGGGGTAGATTGTGTAGGTCTCGCGATCCTACCACAGCGATTTCCGGAACAGTTGACCCTCGCCGCGACCCCTCGTGACCCATCGCCGCCCCTGTCACCGCCCACCGCCACCAGGGGGCCGGACCCCAGTCGTTGCTCAGCGCTGTACTCGCGCTGCGCGGACGCCGCCTTGTCAGGCAAGGCCATCACTGACAGATGTGTCAGCGCCACGGGATCCAGGCTCGCCTATAGCTGCGGCACCGCCAGACGCGGCCGTCTCTCACGTATCGGCCGAGACGACGGCCATAAAGCGGGCACCCAGCCGAGGCTACCCAGTCTGGCCGTAGGAAAAGACGACCCAACGCCAGCACAGCGAGCTGCACATCTAGAACAGCTCAAGGGCGACGACCCGGTGAATGCTGATGTGACGCTGACCAGAGCGCGTGATGCAGCACGCGGGGATAACGAACACCAAGCCCTGTTGGAGGTCACAATGGCCGGGTTTCCGGTCCATAAGGCGAACCTTAAGGAGGCGTCCATTCATATTGGGGGGTGCGGAAGCACCTCAGCTGCGATGGGTGCTCCTGGTGTGCGGCCAGCGTCTAACAATAACGCGCAGCCTGCGACGGGAGATGCTGGTCAGCCTCCATGCGGGGCATCAAGGGATTGACCGTACCAGAAGACGAGCGAGACAGACAGTGTATTCCCCGAGATAGATCAGAACGTGGCTAAAATCGTCAACTCCTGCACACAATGTCAAAAGCGACAGGCCATCCAAAGAACCGAGCCTTTGTGGCAAACTTTTACCCCGTCTCGAGTCTTCGAGTCCGTCTCCGCAGATGATTTTGAATATGCGGGACCGACCTATCTGGTGTATGCTGACCGTTTGTCGGGTTGGCCCATCGTGACTGACTGCAGGCATGAAGCCACAGCCCGCACGCTCGTCCAAAAGCTGCGCCGCATCTTCTCCGCCATCGGCGTGCCCGTTATCCTGCGAAGTGACGGTGGTCCATCGTTCGCCTCCCGGCACTCGCGCGAGTTCCTGCAGGGGTGGGGGTGCAGCACGAAACGTCCACCCCTGGATAGTGATCCACAGAGCAATAGACAAATAGACACGCTGAGGCCGTTGTGAAGGCCGCAAAACGGCTTATGCGAAAAACCACTGCAGGCGGCGACATGGACACAGACGAGCTCGTCAGGAGCTTACTGGAGCTGCGCAACGCCCCTCGTGTCGACGGCCGCTCGCCAGATCAAGTGCTGTTTGGACACCCGGTCGGGTCAGTCATCCCGACCCACCACCGTGCGTATGCCACTGAGTGGCAAACAGCAGCCGGCAACGCTGACCCCAGGGCCGCATCCACGCAGCAACACGTGCAAGAACGGTACGACCGAGCCACCAGGCCACTGTCGACTGTCGGTATCGGGGTGCACGTATGCATTCGGCACAGGACCATCTGTCTGTGGGACCGAACAGGCGTGGTTGTTGCCTTCGGCGCGCGGCGAGACTTTGGTCAAGCTTGCGAGTGGCCGTGTGTTGTGGCGAAATCGACGGTTCATCCGACCGGCCTGTGCGCCCCATGACGCCGTTCACGAGTGCAGGCGCGAACAGCTCATCGGTTAGTCAGGAAGCCAGTAGAGACGATGGTAGTTCGGCCCCGACCACTACCTGTCGCAAAACTGCTAGGTTTACTGAGCCCGTAGCCATCCTCGACATTCCCGGTCGCAGCCAGCGACGACGACGACCGCCTGACCGACTGACTGTTAACTCACGATCGGTCCGGTGTTGAAGGACAATGTCAACCCCGCCTCTACAGTATCGCACGATACCGACACTGCATAGCTGCGAAACCATGGGAGAAGGGAGACGCTGTGTGTCTGTGTGGATACGTGTGCGACGGCCCGTCAGATGGGGAACATGTGTCGGTGGACCTGTGTCGGCCGGCTGGCGCACCGGCCTCCTCGGCAGTCTTCACACGCCCGTCAGTGGATACAGACCGCTGGCGCACCGGCCTCCTCGGCAGTCTTCACACGCCCGTCAGTGGATACAGACCGCTGGCGCACCGGCCTCCCCGGCAGTCTTCACACGCCCGTCAGTGGATACAGACCGCTGGCGCACCGGCCTCCTCGGCAGTCTTCACACGCCCGTCAGTGGATACAGACCGCTGGCGCACCGGCCTCCTCGGCAGTCTTCACACGCCCGTCAGTGGATACAGACCGCTGGCGCACCGGCCCTCGGCAGTCTTCACACGCCCGTCAGTGGATACAGACCGCTGGCGCACCGGCCTCCCCGCCATTTTTTCACGCCCGTCAGTGGATACAGACCGCTGGCGCACGGCCTCCTCGGCAGTCTTCACACGCCCGTCAGTGGATACAGACCGCTGGCGCACCGGCCTCCTCGGCAGTCTTCACACGCCCGTCAGTGGATACAGACCGCTGGCGCACCGGCCTCCTCGGCAGTCTTCACACGCCCGTCAGTGGATACAGACCGCTGGCGCACCGGCCTCCTCGGCAGTCTTCACACGCCCGTCAGTGGATACAGACCGCTGGCGCACCGGCCTCCTCGGCAGTCTTCACACCCCCGTCAGTGGATACAGACCGCTGGCGCGTCGGCCTCCTCGGCAGTCTTCACACGCCAGTCAGTGGATACAGACCGAGACGGAACGTCCAGTGTCAACGACCATATAACATTATCTAGCTATTTTCTGGGGGGATCTGAAGGGTTTACGGTCTGTATTTGCTGCTTACCGAAACTAATTGTCCTAAATGTCCACATATATTTCGATAGTTGAAAGAAGATATGTTTTTATCTATGCCTATAAGCAGAATCAATTAAATTGTGCTTACCAGAAGTGCTGGTATTACGAGCTTGTTATTGCATTTATTGTTTGGGGAATTTCCAAATATTGGAGGGGCATTTCCGATTATTGTAGGGGCATGTTCAACATTGGAAGGGCATGAACCCTCACAAAGAAATGTGAACCTACGAGATGCGATTGTGACCCAAATGGAATGTACCATGCCAGTTGAAAGCATCCATCCTATTTTCTTTTAAACTTTGCTCGAAATGTTCATTTCACTTCCTGGGCCACTAATTTCCAATTCCGTACCCAAAATCTCCAGAATGGTCCCCAAGTCCGAAAAATGTTTTCCGAGATCATATTAAGGCTATCTATGTACGATATAATCTTTTGGATTATATCGGTACTTGGATGACCTCGGAAGGTCCTTGACAGGATTCAGATTTAACGTAAACTTTAACCATACGCCATCTGAGCTTTCGATTGTTCACACCTACTCCGTGAACTGTGTATTATCCATATGGTCACAGCATCGACGGAGGAGTATGATTTTTTGTAGGGCCTAGTGTATGGAGGAAATTGGTGCTGCAAATTTCGTTCGTGGGGACTACCACATGGGTCCTATGTTAAGCTGGTGGGCCCCAGGTCCCACCAAAAGTACTGAAAGCTTGGGTCAAGGATAGCTTTACCCGACCTGGAGACTGATCTAAAGATCCGGTCACGGTGTGCGAAACGTCAACCAATAGGTCATGTTTAGATCTACACTAGCCCGTTCATTTGTGCTTACTTTGTGTGCGATTTTCTAGGCGTGATTGGGTTTCAGCTGAAAGGATCAGATCTTATCGAAATCTTTGTCTAATATTGCGTAGAGTGGCAACAGTTGACACGAGGTTATGTTGGTGGTCATTACACAAAACTTTTGTCGAGCAGTACGCTGATTTTGTTCCGTGTCTCTAGCTCAATTAGTAGCGAAATGGCGATTGGATAACGATCACCCCTCACCTTTGGTAGGGGAAGATGGCGAAATTATCTCGTTGGGCGATGATTGAGGTGGCCCGGTCCTATTATCGAAATCTTGACGTATTTATGGTTTAACACGCGCCCTGGAAGGCCTCTGAAAATTTCGCGCACTGGAGGGGGGCGGAATCCGCCGCCCCTTAAGATCTCGACTCCTTTTAAAGCTAGAGCAACGAAACTCACCGGTTGGATGGGTACGGTAGTGAACTCTATTGTGTGCAAATGTCATGACCTTAGGTCAATATCTTCAAGGTCAAATGATGATTGTGTTTAAATGCTCGAAAATGGTCATCAATTATGTTTTGGACATTACTAATGAAATACAGATGCTAAACGCGGCATTTGACCTCAGGTCACCTATATAGCAGTACCTTATCCGGTCGTTACCTGCTCCAGCTACCGAACCCTAGTCCGACTGCTCCACCGGGCGGCTCGGCGTAATCGGCTCCGCGAAGAAAGGAGTGAAGTACATGCATGAAGTATGGAAACGCTTAGGCACACAATGACAAACAGTAGTTTTCAGGATGTATAGGCAGTAACATGCAAAGCGGCATCAATCGCATGACAGACATCTGTATCTATGACAACATTCCAGTTGATCAGGTGTGGTTCCATTAACCTGTCATGAATATGACCTAACTTGACTTCGGTGACCTAACATGACTTCGAAACTATATAGCATAACAATATACATCAAACGAGTCGCTAATTTTGCCAAGAACACTTTCCTTTTGCCAATATACGGGAAGCGCATCAGCGTCGGTTTTTGTGGGCGGACGCTGCGAAATTTTTTTACTTTAACGGCTCCTAACTCGATAAATTTTCGGCAGCTTTTCGTTTTTCTTTCGCAAACAATGGCATGTATGGGACTGTAAAATCTGGGGTTATGTACGAAAAACCGGAGGGGTGGGCGGATTTCGTCCCCCTCCAGGGCGCGTGTAAGATAATTTATGGTTGTGATTGTCGGCGATGTTGACGGTCGATGTATGGTTTGCCCCGTTCTAGTCGGGAACCACATCCAGTCAACGAAATTAGTTGTTTTGTTATACATGTTGATACGGCCATATTTGGGCAAATACCACAGCTGTGGACAATTACCACAGCGGTGTTTAGCAGTGGTATTGAAAAGGCAACGTGCGTGATGAAGAGATACTGTCTGTGTGTGAATGTTCCATGTGTGCGTCGTGTATCATGTGCCTATTAGTCAGTTGTTTTTGCATAAATTGCTGCAGCTGCCAAGCGGAAGAATTCTGTTTCATTTGGTCGTAGTTCGTATCAGTTCTCGTGGTCATCTCTGTAGTATTAATGTCAGCATATGTGAGGCTTGCGGAAATGAAGCATGCTATGCATACGATACATGGGCAGTAATACAAAATAGGGGTTTGCTAGCACATGAAGTTAGTAAGGGGTTGGACTTAATTGGCGGCATTACTTACGAGATAAACGAAGATGGAAGAAGCTGCGAATCGTGCTGTAACCCAAGCACGGATGGCAGCAGCGTAGCAAATGGTTAGTCGCAGTGATGAGCTAACCGCTCCCCATTTAGGAAGGAAAATCGGTGCTCTTGCCATCTAGAATTTCGTATCCCGGAAGCTGCCAGTTTCGGTTCCAAGTTCGCTTTACCTTTAAAAGTTACCAGGAGTGTCGAGTGATGCGTTCCTTCATTCGAATACGCTTTTGTTTACAGGGCCCACAGTGGCCGTCCCCGACACTCGAGTAGCCAAAGTTGTGCCCAAAACACCGCCCAAACTGTGCACCATTTCGACCAGGAGCGACAATGTTGCAGCTTTACGTCTCTCGGCGTGAGCGTCAGCCGTGCGATAAACCATAACGGCCGCATCGATCCGCTTGCAGGTGCGCGCTCGCGGAACTCTGTGCAGAAAGGCCACCACCGAGTGCGACGTGCCCGAGTTCTGCGATGGTGACAGTGGCGTCTGTCCCATGGACATCCACAAGAAAAACGGCCAGGTGTGCGCCGACGGCGAGGGATACTGTTTCAACGGCATCTGCCCGACCCGCAACCAGCAATGCGCCCAGATCTGGGGATACGGTGAGCGTGTGACTGTAGGCGGGCGTTCCTCGTGGATAGGTGAGAAGCCCTGACGTGGCTGCGAAAACGTGGTAGTTGGTGATAAGTGCATCACAATACTCCCATGGATTTATCGCGCGCATTTCATTCGCTTACTTAAGCGCGTGATATATTCTAGTGAGTGGGACATACGTGACCTCTCATACATTTTCCATCGCACAGTTACTCCTCGTGCTGGCTTACACCCTCACCACCTACAAAAGAAAAAGTTTCATAGATTGAGTAGGCCACCCGAATGATGCCTAATATAATGCCGTCCGCTAATGCTTACGTGGTTGAGCAGGCTAATGCGGTTGAGTTAAACCGGCAAACTGGAACAACAACAAATACACCCCATAGTTGACAGAGCTTACACCAATGCATTGGTGTAAGCTGCAGCGTCTGCAGCATGGCAATGCTGCAGACAGTCTTATTTACTACTCACGTGTTTACCACGCGAGCTCCAGCGATATTTTTTATCCGATGTCCTGTATTTTACGCAGGATGCATTTGCACCAAATGCAGCCTAGAACTGTTCGTTGTTGACGATTCCTGAGAGCCCAGGTGTGCACACCCGGAAACAGTTTTAAGAACCTAAGCCACCAAGTCCAGTCAATTGGCTCAACCCGACCTCATTCTTCATGCTCACGCCTTACTCGATTGAGCATCGACGCACTGTGCGCAGTAGTTGCAACCGTTTCATCACTGCTCGTGACATGTCGCACCAATCAGAAGTGGGATTGCCGTCACTCGGATTGCGTGGCTTGCGTCAGCGTTTATGCTTGTAATAAGTAATAGACAATTAGTACCGGTAAAGCGTCCTGAAGCACCACTGCCTCAATAAGCTATTAAGGCCATCATCGGTATGTGACATTCGATGACACCTCTCTAATATCAACGGAACAGGGGTGTCGATTTGTAGCCTTTTGTGTGGGCCATGGCCCCGCCAATGTTGATCTTGCCCCCCCCCCCCTCCAATAACCTATGCTGTTTTTATGTTGATAAGAAAGCAACAGGGGAAAAGAAAAACGTCATGTTACATAGAAAACTTAGTTGATGTTAACCAGCATATTTTGTACCGCAAAGAAACAGAATAGGTTCAGATAGTGGACTGACTCTCCAGCTTCTGCCGCAAAATTGAAAATTGCGTGCAAAATAAGCAACGGAATAGCTGGATTTCCCTCCACTGTGAAAGTAAAACTTGCATCACAAAATGTCGAGATTAGCGGATGATGCTGCATTTTAAGCCAGGCTGTCTTTAGAATTTGCCAAGCCGCTAAACAACAACCGCATTGTCTTACTGACGCTGGTACACACGGGTGAGGCTCATAAGACCTACTTTCAGAAGATCTATTTTCAGAAGATCTACGTTCAGAAGATCTATTTTCAGAAGACCTACTTTCAGAAGGTCTATGTTCACAAGACATACTTGGAGGAGTAAATGTTCACAAGATCTACTCCCAGGACTGAATTGTTCAGAGGATCTACTCGAAGACAAAATATTCACAGGATATACTTTCAGGATAATTTTTTCACAAGATCTACTCTCAGATCGGAATGTTCAGGCGATCTACAAATAGGCCTCAGTTGTTCAGAAGATCTACTGCTGGAAATGTTCAGAGGATCTACTCGGAGGAATGAAGTGTTCATAAGATCTACTCCCGGGACTTAATTTTCAGAGGATCTACTCTTGGCCCGGAATGTTCAGAAGATCTACTCTCGATTCGGATTGTTCAGAGGATCTACTCGGAGAAAGTGTTCACAAGATCTACTCGGAGAAAATGTTCACAAGCACTACTCTATATTAATTTCAAAGGAGCGTGAGTTCAGTTGGCTATCGCCAGGTAGCAGCACAGTCTGGGTATTGTCGCAAGGGAAAGGCAGTGGATGTCATGAGATTGAACGTTGAAGCATAGGTGACAATATTTCTCGCTAGATGGCAGGATGATACTATTGAACAAGCGCTCGTTGTGTGTCGGCGTTGTTGGCTTTCCACAGCTCGGCAAACGGCCGACGTCCGGCAGAAAAATGAAATGCGATGCAGTGACAGATGGAAAGGAAGAAGAAATGTTGAGGCCTATCTGTATTTGATTTCATGGCTAGCTCGAAATGTTTCTCACCACTGTGATACTCTTGAAAATATTTCCGTTTTATCCGCCTTCAATATGTCGGATGGTCATCCCCTGGCAACGCTGTCTCGGGGAGGGATAAAGAAAGTGCAGCATGTATGGCGCGCCATATTTACCGTCTTCACGCTAGCCGAGTCTTCAGTGGGGTGTGCTCTCCACGCCCTGGGACGCTGCCGGAGCTGTCGGTCACGCTGAGACCGACGGGATCGTCAAGCGCGTGCGGTGCTGACAGCATCACAATCACCATGCTCAAGGTGCTTTTGCTGTTGTTGGACCACACCTACTGCATGCCATTAATAGTAGCATTGTGAACCGTGACCTCCCGTCATCATGAGTCCAGCATTGACTGTGGCCGTAAAACGAGCGGCACTGAATAGGAGGTAAATTTGTGGGGGGGGGGGCGTGACGGGAATATTGGTGGCCCCAGAGTGATTGTTTGTGGCTCCAATGCGATTATCTGCAGGGACGGATGCAACTTACATTTGCGCTTACGCACATTTGCGCATACGTACTTTTGCACTTACGTGCATTTGCGCTTACGTACATTTGTGCATACGTACATTTACCATACGTGAATCTGCGCTTACGTACAATTGCCATACGTACATCTGAGCTTACGTGCATTTGCTTACGTACATCTGTCATACGTACACTTGTCCTAGAATCAGATATGCCCCCATAAGAGAAAGCCCTATAAGAGGGTGTTCCCCTCCCCCTTTGAAGGAAAGGCGCTCCTCTGGGAAGACCCGACTGCACCGCTGCCTCAAATGTTATATCCAGGGGCGTCACTCCATGAGGAAAATGCGCCCCTGTGGGAATGCTCGCGTGTATCCCTCATTTCTTTTTTTCCAACCGTAGGTTCCCCTGAAAGGCCAAGTGGTTCCTTTCTGGACATGTGCCTTCATAATAATTCATCGATCCATCCATTCCTTGGGGATAGGATGGACTGACATTCAGCTATTGTATGTTTATTGATAAATTTCTACCTTGATACAATATTCATCATCACCATTACACGATAGCCTTTCCTTGGCAAACAAAATAATAAAACAAAATGTTGTATACCTTTCATATTCGCATGTAACCCTACACCCAACCAAAAAAAAGATAATTCAATTCGTCGTGCCAATCCTCACCGCCATTGTTCTTCTATCATAACATGCCATGCAATGTATTAAAAATATGTCACATAAGGGGCATTCCACGACAAATCGACATGTGACCTGCACCCTCACACCTCAGATTTTGATGAAAATGGTTCTATAGGGTTATCAGCATCGCTGAACACGCCTGTGCCATTTTGAAGTCTCTTAGGTTTACCGTTTTCTAGTTATGAACTATATACTTTTTACATTTTGCACTGACATGACTATATTTGGTGCTAATTTTCTCCGAGTCATTTTTCAGTAACTGAACAAATTTATACGTCAAAATGAAGACAAAACATTGAAGAATACGACTATGCCACCATTTAAACTTTCATTACGTAATTTTTGCCCACTCTAGCCAAATAAAAAATTGAAAAGAAATAAAAACATTTTTCCCCTCCGATATCGTATTTTTTCTCACTTTCATATGAAAGAGCGTAGTTTTTTACCCTAGAAACATAAATAAAAAAGTGGTTATCGACTTGGAAAGACGAATCAAATGCGGTGAATGCGGGCGCTGCGCTCACCGGACCGGCGCGCGCGCTGCCGCTGCCTCGCGATACGCCTGCCGGGGGGAGGGGGAGGGGAAGGGGGAGCCGAGCGTGGGATGTCAACAAAGGAGACGCGCGTCCCGGGAGGATGATATGGGAGACGTGACTGCCACCTCCCCCCTGGCCCAGAAGTGAGTAGAAAATGTCCTGGAAAACAAGACTATGTGACGGTAAGAGATGAGAATGGGGTTAAAGTAAAGAAGCAGAAACGTTTGATTTGAGGTAATTTGCAGGAAATTTACCAACTCCATAAAGAGAACGGTAGCAACCCGCGCATTGGGTTTTCGAAGTTCGCCAGCCTCCGCCCCAAACACTGTGTCCTGTTGGGAAGCAACGGCACTCATTCGGTTTGTGTATGTTGCTATCACCAGAACGTGAAGCTAATGTTAGCGTCTCTGGGCTTAAAAGACATTACCTACAAGGACCTGTTCAAGCACGCGGTTTGTGATGTCGGGAGGGAAGCCTGTATGCTGCAAAAGTGTGAAAACTGTCCAGGTCAGGACAGTGTCAGGTCATATTTGATCGACACTTTAAATGCGCAGGCAGGGGAAATCTCAGACTTGGTGGACGAAGTCAGATTTAGTCAGTGGCTAAGCACGGATCGTTGCACTTTGAACGAAATTGTTCTTCCTATGGACGAGTTTCTTGACAAACTGTCTGACGCCATTGTGACACTTACTCGGCATCATTTCACGAGTCAGCATCAAAGCAAATATTTCGACGATATAAAGAAGCAGCTACCTGAGCATGAAGCACTGATCATATTATATTTTTCAGAAAACTACACTTTTGTAGTTCAAGACGAAATTCAGTCATATCACTGGAACGCACCACAGTGTACCGTTCATCCGTTTGTTGTTTATTGGCGAGAGGCTGGAAAGATTGAATGCCACAGTTTTTGCGTGTTATCAAACGAACTGAAGCATGACACCGTCGCTGTGCACACATTCTTGCAGCACATTGTACCGAAAGTGAAAGGCATAGTCCCGAACTCGAAAAAGATTCATTATTTTTTGGATGGGTCAGCTGCCCAGTACAAGAATAAGTTTAATTTCGTGAATGTGAGTTTTCATGATGAGGATTTCGGAGTCCAGTGCGATTGGAATTTTTTTGCAACGTCGCATGGGAAAAATTCGTGCGACGGTGTTGGGGGTACACTGAAAAGGGTTGCAGCTAGCGCCAGTCTTTCGCGGACACACTCGGACCACATTCTTACTGCGGAAAAGCTATGTAAAGTGCTACAGGACAAGGGTAATTTACATACCGAGTGCTGCTTTGTAGCGAAAGAAGAGGTTAGTCGTACACGGCATGAGCTTGGCGATAGACTGTCAATGGCAAAAACTGTCAAAGGGACTCTAAAAATACACAGGGTAACTCCAGTGAAGGCAAACATTGTCGTTGTGCGAGAACTTGCCATAAGTGAAGGAAGAGAGGTGATGGTGGCCTGATTTGCTACAGGATTTAGGTTGAATGGTTAGCGTGACCTACATCGGCAGCTGATTTCCGTTTGTTTATGTGCGAATTACAATGTGAAGTGAGCTAATGTTAAGTTATGCATTTTGTACCTCTGATAAGGCTCATTGTACCATCTCGTTAGCATTCGCAAATGTACATGTACTTTCCGGCCTGTTATTTGTGTGAATAATAAATGAAGTGCTAAAACGTCCTGCCTGGTGTTTATAAATAATCTGCATCGTGTCCTCTCAATCCCACGGTGCCGCGGAAGACAGCCGCCAGCACCCCTATCCCCCGTTGGCAGCAGCTGGCCGCGGCCGTTGCTGAACGACGCCGTATTGGGTAAAATGAGGCCGGGCGGTTGGTGTTTGAAATTAAGCTTAAAATATTTATAAGCCGATAACCACCTTTTTTATTGATGAAATATAGGTAATAATCAACGCTCTTTCATTAAAAAATATCCAAAATAACAATATCGAAGGGGAAAATTGCTCAAGAGAACTTGGTATTTTTTAAAGTGTTATATTTGACATATATTTAATTGCTATGGTTTCGATAGTGATAAACGTTCATTCTGCATGGGATTTCAATCATTTTGATGTACAAACTCACCTACTTATCATTCAATGTAGCAGGGAAAAATCCTGCCAAACAAAGCCATGTATGCATCGAATGTAAAAATGTCGCAGGCTGTAGCTCGAAAACCGGAAGTCGGAGAGACCTGAAAATGTCACAGGCGTGTTTAGGGCTGCTGATAACCCTATAGACTCATTTTCATCAAAATCTGAGATGTGGGGGTGCAAAATCGAAATTTTATTTGTCGATCTGTCGTGGAACGCCCCATAAGTCGAACTGGGGCAGCACAAATTATTCTTGAGGGCACCAAGTATCCCGTCGGGGGCTATAAACAATCATAGCAGTACCCTCAGTCACTGGAAACTCGACAAAATCCCGGGATCCTCCAAAACGCAGCGAGTCCAGGAGAAAAGTTGCACGGTTACAGCGCAGAGCTACAGCGCTGGATAGACCTGATGCAGATGCGCTGGAGTCTTATATTAGCGTACTAGGAGCCCAAACACACCGAGGCCAAAACGCGCCGGGGCCCTCAAACCGCACCGGAGTTGCAGACATCATGAGAACCCAAAGAACGCCGGGACCCGCAAAGTGACATCATAAAAAGTACGCCGAGACAGTAAATAAACACACCGGGCCTTCGAAAACGCGCCGGTCCCTCGGCCACCGATCAGGTCTCTCTGTACCTTATCTCTAGCCCGAAACCCAGGTCAAATCTAATAATTTCCATTTGCCATTAGCCAGTCTTGATGTCCAAAGCTTCCCCGAAACCCAGTGTACTGCTGATTGGACCTGGACGACCAAGGATGTTTCCCCGGTGTGATTATCAGTAAGGTGTGGGTTATCAGCGACAGCGACGGATAGACAGCTCCAGGAATGGAAGGCTATGGGCAAAGATAATTTGTGCCTGACATCGCGTTTCGACGTGAGAGCTCCATAGACTTTAATGTATGCAAGGTTCTCTTCAAGCATGTGCTTATGGCTGTAAACGTGTGTCGAAATATAACGTGTATGTTACTAAAAATAGGAACGTGAACATTGTTTCAGTATACGTGCAAATATTTCACACAGATACGTTTGCTTATGCATAGCCCTCTTGAATACAATGATAAAGTTCTGGTCAGAGTTATGTTGAGACGATGCCTAAGTAATATTTCGAAAACAGGTCATAAATTACGGTTACTAGGCTTCCCGGTGTCAGAACTATATCGATAAGAATCTAGCAGAAACTACGGTTTCAGTTTAGTCTGGTCTTCAAGTGCGGGAACTATATTTCGCCATGTTGTAGTCCTGTCTGCCTTTGAAGTAGTAAAACTGTTGCACGAGCTACCTGTCAATCAAGATGAACACAGCTATCTAGAACAGAGGCGAGTTAAGACGTGCTGGATGACGACTATTCAGCGGCACACGAGAGGTCCGGTGGCCTACATAAGTAGCCGAATATTACAGAGAAGTCTGGAGATAAGCATTGCAGTGCGAGGACAGTTATGGCGCACATCTCGGTTGTTTTTGTCACACTGAGATGACACTTTACCAAAACAACTGATGAAAACACATGTACTCTTCACTTCAGACACTTTTTCTCCTGCATTCCTGAGATCTCTTTATGACGCAATATAAAAGCACTTAGCACAAAATGATAACAAGTAAAGCACAAAATGATGATGTGTCCAAGAAACCAAGCATTGGCTGGATCTTAGTGTCGACAAGTGGCAATTCTCTCTATTCGGCTAGTGCCATAGTCACTCGAAATATGACTGTTCGCTATAAGACGACGGTTGTCACGGTTGTGACGACACAGTGCTAGCAGCGACACGGTATTGTCCGGTATAGCGTATTGTGACTGGGGAAGTGGACGGAGGTGATATGCTCTCTGTATTGTGGACGAGATGGGTATGTGTCTGCTCCCTCCACACACGCCTGATGGGCACGGTCGTGATCTGCTCATTAACACAAGCCCACCTGAAAGTGTATGATCCGTATGTGTGTGCATGATGCATCTATGGGGAGTCGGATTGCTCCACCACTGGCCATCATATTAGTGAACGCAGTTGAGACACTCCTGACGTCCAATCAACACCAGCCCATAACATGTATGCGCTACATTGATACTGTCCTGGGTATTAGGACACACGGATCAAAAGCACTCGACGATTCTTTCAATTTCCTCAACAACTTCCATCCCTCCATACAATTATCAATGGAGCGCAGTGACCATTCTAGTAAACAACAAGTACCTTTCCTGGAAACACTTCCGACCATCAACAAGGACGATTCTCACATGACCGAGCTATACATAAAACCGATCGCGGCGCCCCTAATCCTTCCATCTTTCTTGGCGCACCCCATCCAAACAAAAAGAGCAGTTTTGTATACACAGACATTGAGATCGAAGCGTCTCGGATCTAATGCTAATGCCTAGAACCGACGCAGACAAAATATCGACACTTTGTTTCTGGCAAACAACTTTCCATCTCGCATGATCAAAAGAGAGCAATGTATCAGGTAGCACGAAATACACATACACAAACGCGACGTTCAGACCCCAAAGACAACACAACTTTCGTTAGCCTCCCCTACATGGATGTTAAGCTCATCAAAAAAATAACAGCGGCAATCAAAACCTTAAGACTATCAATACGTGTGGCATTGCAGAGTGGCAAAACACTTTCAGAAACTTCGACCAATTCCGCTCTCAACTCACATCCATGTCTTGCTGGGAGCAAAAAGTGTCACCGTTGTCCGGCAGGACTTCAAGGCAGATGCCACACACGGAACAGCGTGTACCTTATAACATGCCAGCTATGCTTACCATGGGACATCACGTATATAGAGTAAACAAAAAGCATTGTCAGGAACAGAATTAATGAGCACTTAGAGACGCTAAAAATATAACCGCTAATATCCCATTTGACGAACACCCCACAATCACTCACGGGAGCAGCACTTTTGACTCTAAAACATTCAGCATATCTACTATGCAAGTCCGTAAAGATATAGCAGAGCTCAAAATCAGCGAATCAATAGAAATTAGAAACAAAAAGCCTTCATTAAACACAATGAGAGCATCCTGGACCTTGAGAAAACCCGGTTCCTTACACCACCTGAGGAAAGCACACATGCAATACAACCGCAGCCGCACGCACACGCGCACACACACCTGGGTCTCAAGTTGACACATGCATAATACACACACGGATCATACATTGTATGTATTTTGCGAGTAGGTAAATATTGTTACCTATAAAATGAAGGCGATTCACTGTGCGGTGGCACGAGGTGAAGTGCATTAGGCGTGTGTGTTTTTGTGGTTTTTGGAGTGAAATGTTTGCTGTTGAGGAAGGCAGTGGGACCGAAATAGGTACAGTGTGAATTTGGAGCTATGTGTTGATTATGAGCACAAGGTATGACTGATATGAAACACTGATATGAAACACTGATATGATCATTTACTTTGTACCGATTCAGCTCTCCATTAGAAGTTGCAAGATCGCCACTAGTTAGCCGTTTCTAGATCAGCTCTGCTTTAGACGCAGGCTGGCCGTTCAGATCGCGGCCAGCCCGCTTCCTAAAAGTATACTTGATCGATGTCAACCAAGTTTATATAAAGACATAAAGACATAAAGACATAAAAGATTAGTGCAACTCTGAGCCACAAGGGCCCTTCTTGGTTGCACTCTGTACACTGAACCAGTTGCCCACCAAATCTGCCAATCAGCCCTCCCTGTAATACTGAAAAGCAAGCCCTCTATTCTTATAATGATTGTCTATGCTGTTTTTAAAGATGTTCAATGTGCTGCTACTGACGATGTTTTCTGGCAGCTGGTTCCAGTGTTCCACTACCCTGTTGGTGAAGAAAGTTTGCCTTAACCTTGTTCTGCTGTGGTTAATTTTAATTTTGAATTTATGACCTCTAATTGCATCATTTCTGTTAAATTCAAACATTTCCCCAAGGTATCCCCTCTCCAGACCATTGACAAATTTAAAGACCTCGATGAGATCTCCTCTCAGCCTTCTATATCTAAGTGAAAACATATTCAATTTCTTCAATCTTTCCTCATATGCCAGGTTGCTTATGCCATTAACCATTTTTGTAGCCCTCTTTTGTACTCTCTCTAAAAGCCAACAATCTTTTTCATAGCTAGGAGACCAAGCTTGGATGCAGTATTCCAAATGTGGCCTGACGTATGCACAGTAAAGCTTCCTGATCACTTCCTCACTTCTGTATGATACATTCCTATTTATTGCCCCGAGCATTCTCAGTGCCTTCTTCCTGGCTTCCTTGGTCTGTTCTAATGCCCCCAATTTTGTGTTTAGAATAACACCTAAATCCTTCTCCTGTTGAGTCACTGATAGCACTTGGCCACCCATCAAGTATGGAGCCTTCATATGCTGCTTACCTACATGCATGATTTTGCACTTATCAAAGTTAAATTTCATTTGCCATTCTTCGGACCACTTCACAAGTTCGTCTAAGTCTTTTTGCAGCGAGATATGCTTATCCTGACCTGTTATTGCCCTAAAGACCTTCAAATCATCTGCAAATTTCAAAACTTTACTGCTTAGGCCGCTTTCAATGTTATTTACAAATATAATGAACAGTAATGGCCCTAGTACTGACCCCTGGGGGACTCCACTAAGAACATTTTGCCATGATGACTTTGTACCATTTAGCATCACTCTTTGCTGTCTATCTGAAAGCCACAACTCTATCCATTTTAAGATGCTACCTGCAATACCATGGGACTGAAGCTGTATCATTAACCGTTTATGGGGTACCTTGTCAAAGGCCTTACTAAAGTCAAGATATGCTACATCAACCTGATTTCCCTGATCAAATTGTTCTGTGGCGAAGTTCAAAAAGTCCAAGAGGTTTGTGAGACACGATCGTCCTTTTCTAAATCCATGTTGAGTATCTTGAATCAATCTGCTACCTTCCAGATAACTAACTATTATATCCTTGATAATTGATTCGAGTACCTTGCAGACTAGGGATGTGAGACTTATTGGCCTATAGTTTTCAACTTTCCCTCTTTCTCCTTTCTTGAAAATAGGAACTACATTTGCCCTTTTCCAATCGGTTGGAATTTCATTATGTGAAACTGATCTACAAAATATTATACTAAGTGGAAATGCCAGTTCCTTTTCAGTTTCCCGCAACACCCTAGCATAAATTTCATCAGGTCCTGCTGCCTTATTTGGCTTTATTTTCCTGATATGATTGTAAACAACATCACTACCAATGAAATCAACATCGTTTGTCAGATCCCATGTAACTGAACTATGGTGTACGGTCGGCAGATTGGTCATATCTTCCAATGTAAACACTGATTTGAACTGCTTGCTCAGCTCCTCAACCATCTCACTATCCTCACCCAATGTAGTCCCGTTTACTTCCAGTGGACTAATTGTGCTATTATATATCAATACCAGCCACTTCTAGCATAGGTACCAACACCGCACAACTAATACAAATTCACAACATGCCTCGAGAGCAAGACGTTCGTGCACCGCTGGGTCTAAAATGGGAGGGTCTAAAATGTTACTTCGGGATATGGGTTTCGGAATATATAGTAGTTCAAGGAAAGATATACTAAAACAATCCGCCTAAAATCTCTTATTCTCTCCACGATGAAATTTTCTTTTTTCAAATGAGACAGCTGAAAAAAAAAATATTGAAGTCAATCCTTATTAATATTAAATGTATTTCAATGCACTTTTTAGTTCATGTCTGAAATATTTAGTACAAGCAAGGAATGCCTTGGAAGGATGAAAAGCGACTAGACGGGCGGGCAAATTACTGCTGCAAAACAGACTATCGTCACGGACGAGCGGAAATTAGCGTCTCATTTCGCGCCATGATTGCTATGAAATACCAAAAAATGAAAATAAGTTAGAGAGAACTGCCAAGAGAATTACAGGGAACTTTTTTCTCAATTAATAATAATCAGGACTGTGGGAGAGAAATTAATCATTGGATCAGAATGAGGCTTATAAGAGTGTAGAGGATTAGGTCAACACACGTAAATCTGAATTTGTCCGGAGTGGGGAAACCTCGCGGTCGGAGTGGCATGAATACAACTATTCCCGCTTGTTGATGAAATTCGGAAACAATATAAGTCATGAAATCGAAAGAAGGTGAAATTTTTGGTTCTATGGGTCTTCATTTTGGAGCAAAGTGTTAGCAGGTTTTAGGAACGTTTTGGTACCATTCAGGCAATTTTCATGGGGAAAACCCTTCCGATATTTTTTATGTATATCGCTCCTGACTGCTTAATAATATAAATATGAACGGTTTTATCCATCCCAATTGATGCAGAACATATCATTCTCCATGGAACCAAGAAGAAATGCATTATCCATGGCTTTTCGTGGCAATGGTTCAAATAGCTCCGGCCGAAGTGGGAGATGGAGAACGGTGAACTCATTGAATCCAAGAACGCGGTCGGGCTGGTGAAGGTGAATTCCTATATTTGGTTAGCGGAGCGTAGTGTTTTTTTTAATTCAACGAAGGATTTTCTTTAAAGCTCTTCGCTGCTATCCGGATGGAATTGACTGCGTGTTTGGCTCGAGGTATGAGAGGTTGTATTATCTGACTATGTAGGTACCTACCTACTTACCTATATCAAATATCTTCGTGGTAATTGGAGTTATTGATTTGGATAAACCAAAGCTGTAAGCTTGTGTTGTGTGACGGGATATCTTCAGATAATACAAGGAGCAGGACATGATAATATTAATTGCTGCGATGTTTTGCCGACAAGCGTAGAAATGAACAAAACTGATTGCTTTGCTTTTGTCTGGAAAATCTTGTTTTCACTTACCACATTTCGAAGCGTGAATGCTTTTCTTTCAAAATGGGGGCTGGGCCTCTTCAGTGCACATTGACTGCAGATATTATAGATATGCATGCATTTAAGCATTATTTTTGCATTCATGAAATGTTCAGGAATTATTGGGTGCATCCTGTCCCCATTCTTCATTGAATACCATTATACTTTTAACATTTCTGGCTGTGACTTTCTGAATGGACAAATTTGCAGTATAAGGTTATGTGATTTCTTGAAATTAATTTTTTGTGCAATGATTATGAATGTGTTCATAATGTAGGTACTTACATGATGTGACCGCACTTTTTTTGGCAAGTGCAGTTGGGTAGCAAAATGACACCAAAAAAGTGGCTCGGGTTTGGTTGGGAAATATACCATGAAATGTGATGTTAAAAATGAAGAAAAAGCTGCAGCCTAACTGGATGCAAGAAAGCCTTTTTTAATACAAATTTTCTAAGCAATTTTTTCCTTTAACAAATTAAAAGTAAATGGCCTATTCTAACCAAACAGCCTATGCTAGCTCGAGTGTTTTTTTAAATTCAAAAACTTTTTTTTATAATCCTGAATGATTCCGAAAGGAATTTGATAAATGGATAACTTACAACAAAAAAAAATATAGCATAACTTAGCCAAACCTAATACCTTTGTATGCTTCATGGAGGTAAAATGTGTGTAAAACATGTGTGGAAAAGTAATAGCGCCCATGACAATTCCTATGCTGTAGAAAAACATGGCTCATATCCACCAGTATTTTGGAGATTTGGGGGAAGTGCTACACTTTGTGGCTTACCAGTTGTGTGGATGCCACTCTAGCTCTTGGTGTTCATCTATATATTCTTTCGGGGCCCAGTGGCGTCGCCACGAAATTCTTCCAGGGGGGGGGGCGAGATCGAAAGGGGGCCTCCTGCTCCCCGAAAAGGGGCCTCCATTGTTTTAGGGCCTCCTATTGTTTTTAGGCCCTTAGTATGGTTCGGGAATGGGAAACTGAGGGCTGGAGGGCCTCCTTTTCGTCCTGGAGGGCCTTCTTTTCGTCCTGGAGGGCCTTCTTTTCGTCCTGGAGGGCCTCCTGTTCGTCCTAGAGGGAATCCTTTTCGTCATGGGGGCCTCCTTTTCATCATGGGGACCTCCTTTTCGTCCTGGTGGCCTTTTCGTTATGGGGCCTCATGTCAATATTTGGCACTCGCTTGATTTCTGGGGCCTCCTACCCTCTCCTAGGTGACTTCTTTTTACAAACTAGGGGCCTCCTCCTGGAGGCCCCTAATTTGTATAATCTCTTTTTCGTCTTGGGAGCCTCCTTTTCATCCTGGAGGGCCTCTTTTCGTCCTGGAGGGCCTCCTTTTCGTCCTGGAGGGCCTCCTTTCCATCCTGGGGGCTTCCTTTTCGTCCTGGGGGCCTCCTTTTAGTCCTGGAAGGCCTCCTTTTCCTCCTGGGGGCCTCCTTTTCGTCCTGACGTACCTTCTATTGTCCTGGGGGCCTCTTTTTCGTCCTGAGGGCCTCCTTTTCGTCCTGGGGGTTTCGTTTCGTCCTGGAGGGCCTCCTTTTCGTCATGGGAGCCTCCTTTTCGTCCTGAGGTACCATCTTTTCGTCCTAGGGGCCTCTTCTTCGTCCTAAGGGCCTCCTTTTCGTCCTGTGGATTCGTTTTCGTCCTGGGGGCCTCCTTTTCGTCCTAGGGCCTCCTCAAATTTAAGGGGGGGCCCAGTCTCACGAAAGGGGGGCAATTGCCCCCTCTGCCCCCCCCGGTGGCGACGCCCCTGTTTTGGGCACATCTGGACTCTGTTCTGAGGTTTGTCCACAAATGGAGAACATACACATGAATGCATTGGTGGCTGTTTATTAATTCACCTGCACCTCACCAGAAATCGCACTTGAACAAATGGAATGTTATGGAATGGTATGGAAGATGGAATGTTGTGAAATGTGGAATATTCAGTGGCATTAAGATCATATTCAGACTGCAGTGATCCATATTTTGCCATCCATTGACATATGTTGTACTTGTGCATGCTAGCAAACTGATATTCTTCCAATCTGGCTGGCATCTCATTTTCGGCTCCACTCCTGCCTCCTCTTGGAATGTGCCAACAGATGACCGGAAATAACAAATGTGTATTATCCTCAATTATAATATAAACTTCATGTGGTAGGGGACCCAGTATGACTGGATCTTCCTCTCCACCAAAGTTATCACTATTGTATAATGACATCTAGCTGTCTTGCTAGTTAAGTATGTCTTCATCCAGCAATGCAAGGAGTGTATTTTTTCCGGAGTGTATAATTCTTTGGATTACAAAAGTTCCAAAAAAGGGCCACTTTTCCAACGCTGCTTCTGACCATCAACAAGGACGATTCTCACATGACCGAGCTATACATAAAACCGATGGCGGCATCCATAGCCCTTCCATCTTTATCGGCACACCCCATCCAAACAAAAAGAGCAGTTTTGTATGCACAGACATTGAGATCGAAGCGTCTCGGACCTAATGCTAATGCCTAGAGTCATGGCATGCAAAAAAAATCGACACTTTGTTTCTGGCAAACCACCTCGCATGATCAAAAGAGCAATGTTTCAGGTAGCACACCCCACGAGAAGTGCACATACACAAACGCGACGTTCAGACCCCAAAGACAACGCAACTTTCGTCAGCCTCCCCTACATAGATGTTGAGCTCATCAAAAAATAACAGCGGCAATCAAAACCTTAAAACTATCAATACGTGTGGCATTGCAGAGTGGCAAAACACTTTCAGAAACTTTGACTAAGTCCGCTCTCAACAAACACCCGTGTCCTGCTGGGATAAAAAAGTGTCACCGTTGTCTTGCAGGACTTCAAAGCAGATGCAACACACGGAACAGCGTCTGCCTTATAACATGCCAGCTATGCCTACCATGGGACATGACGTATATAGGGTAAACAAAAAGCATTGTCAGGGACAGACTTAATGCGCACTTAGAGACGCTAAAAATACAACCGCTAATATCCCATTTGGCGAACACTTCACAATCACTCATGGGAGCAGCACTTTGGACTCTAAAACACTCAGCATATCTACTCTGCAAGTCTGCAAAGATATAGCAGAGCTCAAAATCACCGAACCAATGGAAATTAGGGCCAAAAGACCTCCATTAAACACAATGACAGCATCCTGGACCCTCAGAAAACCCGGTTCCTTACACCACCTGAGGAAAGCACACATGCAATACAACCGCAGCCGCAGTTGACACATGCATAATACACACACGGATCGTGCATTGTATGTATTTTACGAGTAGGTAGATATTGTTACATATAAAATGAAGGCGATTCACTGTACGGTGGCACGAGGTGAGGTGCATTAGGCGTGTGTGTTTTTGTGGTTTTTGGAGTAAAATGTTTGCTGTTGAGGAAGGCCTGTGACCGAAATAGATACGGTGGGAATTTGGATCTATGTCTTTGTTTTATTATGCGCATATGGCTATTTTACGCCTTTTTATCACTGATATGAAACACTCATTTAATTTGTACAGATTTAGTGCTCCATTAGAAATTGCAAGAGCGCCATTAGTTAACAGTTTCTAGATCAGCTCTGCTTCAGACGCAGGCAGGCAGTTCAGATTCAGGCCAGGCCAGCTCGCCTCCTCGGGAAAATATGAACCGGGCTGCGACGTCGGGCGCCTAACCATGCAGGTCTGGAAACGGGCGACTGCAGCGGCGGACACAGCTGTTGAAGTGTTCACCATTTTGTCAACGTGTCCAGTATCTTCAGATCTGTATGCTGCTGCGCCGTTGGTACATCATCTTTTCCTGCCACTGTCATGTGGAAGTGTCTTTAGAGATCAAGCTGAAGGCGCCACTGGCAACGTGCACATGTCACTGGGTACGGCGAGGGTGAGGCACTGTATCTTGCGGTCGTCGGGGAGGGGAGGGGTTATTGATGCGTGGTCTTCCCACGCCGGCTTGGGACTGGGCTGCTGGGAACTGACGCCAGCGGATGGTCTGGCTTATCCAATGGCCGATGTGGTTGACTGGTTTAAGGTCGATACACGTATGTCTAATGGCAAGGTGCTGAACGATATGTAAAATGTATGGATTATTAAGCTTTAAATCATACTGCTCGCATGCACCATGCAGCTAGTAGAACATCTCAGCGAATTCATGAAATCAGTTACCAATTTTGTATGGGCTGCGGTAATTGGAATTCCTACCGTAAATAGCGCAGAGTCGCATTTGCCGTCCCCTGAAAACGCTTGCCAGACGTTAGTAACTTCGAATTCAGTGTGGGCTGAAATGCTATCCCCCAAGAGGGATTTTCGCAATGGGAACTGATTTCGTTTATATTTACGGTAAAAACAAAAAAACGCGACTCATTTCCGTGCCGCGTTATACGAAAAAGAAACTCATCTCCGTGCCGCGTTCACTTTCTTGTGGACATTCCATAGTCAGAAAAATGAGAACAATTAGGTATATCTATGCCTTGAAATCCATTTTATTAACCACAAATAATGCAAGAATTAGCTCATTCAAGCTGTGGTGATCGTTCAGGAAGTAATCTGATATCAGTCTGATATCAGTACTACTTATTGAATTTTTTATTTGATGAGGTGAAATGCAATATAATTGGTATAGGTACGGTGATGCCAGTATGGGAAACTGCCACTTCAACTTCAAAGTTTGGAAGGCAAGGCCCTCTCAAATTCAAAATACATGCTTGATTTTACACTTGGTAAAAAATGTTTTTAAAATACCCCATGTCTAAAGCAAAGCGGCCAAAGTCAGGTAAATTTTCGCATGTGTGGGCGCACTTTAGGATAGCATCTACTGTGCTTATCTGGTGACGTCGCGTGACAAGCTCATGTTCCTCTCTCCCGCTACAGCCTTCTCACCTCAAGCGCAACAATTATTGCGCTTGAGGTGAAGCAAACTGTAAAGAAGCCATTGTTGCAATCATTGGACAGGGGAAACCGGGTCAAATTGACACATTTTTGGCGAAACTCAACATAACTTATCACTTTAGAGAGGTAGCGAGGAGATAGCTACACCGACGCCAAGCGTAGACCTGGTATCATCACGATATTTTTTTTTCGTGGCATGCTCTGGGCTTTCTACCAGAGCAAACCATCGCATATCTACCGGTTCCTCAACTTACCCCGCAATAAGGTTAAATTGTTGCAGACGATGGGGTAAGTCGATAAAATGTACGTTAGATCAACTATATTATGTATATAGGTGGTACTGGTTTGCGCCTTTTGAAAGGTCCATATTTCACGCTTACAGTACTTTACTGGTTTGAATCTTGACTGACCATAGCTAATGGTTCATGATATTTATGGAATGCTGAAACGTTCATTCCGAAGCTACACCTTTTCCCGCCGTTCAGTCTTTTCCATCGGATGGGGAATGACCGCGGAAAAAGCCGCCCCGGTAGCCCGGTTGGTTAGGGCGTTGGGCTACACTGGTCTGTTTTGCTTGGACAGGGGTCCAAGCAAAACATGGTTCGAGTCGCTTTACGCGCTCGTATTTAGTGTCAGTTGGCAGCCGGCCCGATAAGGCCTGGGACGAGCTACCGGGCGGCCGTGTCGGTGCATTGACGACACTTTAAACCTTCGGTCCAAATTCTGCCGTTGAACTGGAATTAATTGATCGGGTGTTGAGGTTAGGGTTCACGCAACGAGCTCTGCTTAGCAACACAGCCCTGCTTCATAAAGCAATCCCAGCAAGAACTTGGATTACATTTATAAAATGGAATCCAATTTGAATAATATATCAGGAATTTAATGTTTACTTTCGGTCCATTTTGAGCACGAATTTAAGCGCATTTCACAGTCGCAAAGTTGAGAAATCATAGTAATGATAGCCGACACTAAAAAAAATCAACAAGTGGGCGGCAAATGAGAAATGAAGGGTGAAGCAAAGGTATTCAAATTTTACTTTCGGCCCACAAATGTGTCACATCGTCATCATTCCACAGTCACAAGTCGAAAGGACTCGGGTTTGTTTTTGGCGCGAGAAGAGGGTGTTAGTAGCAACATGTGCAGCAATAGCAATGACAACCTGCTTCATGTTTTTGGAGAGAATGGGGTTGTATCAACAATCCCGTGCATCAACTAGACCCGGTCTGCCCTACTCCTGTGTCACGTTTATTTCATGTGTTTACATGGCAACCTCGCAAGCTGCCACCTGGACTGGGCCATTTGGATCCTCTTATGCCATGGCGTGTAGCGACTTGTAATACATTGGCATCAGTACTTCATAATCATATACATCATATTTTGTTTTTTAAACGCTGTAAGAAGGACATTGCAAAACATTGCAATACAGAATGTAGGGCTGGGTGTTACGGAGACTGAGACGGTATCTTGTGGTTAGGTTAAGTGAGCTATTCATCTCAAAACAAACACGCTGGGAATCCCCCTAAAAAATATCGCCCCACCCCACAACGGCGATAGTGCTCAAACAAACCTAGCAGGGCTCAAAACAAATCGCTCCGGAGCCTAAGACAATCGTACCAGAGCCAAAAAATCGCCGGACCCATCCTCCCGAAAAATCGCGATAGAAGCATAAAAATTGCACCGTGGCCTCAAAGCTTGCACAGAGTCCCGGAATGGTTCAGTTTGTATCAATAAAAATAAAGGGACCCTCGAAATATCGGGCAGAGTATATACAAATATGCATTGAGGATTGAAATGGATGCACCGGATCAAAAATCGCGCCGACTGAGGCCTCAAGGCCCTCCAATGTTGGTGTCATTGCTGAACGTCTGGCGTAACATCTGCCGGTGTGCATCTACCAACGCACACATGACCCGTGTCCAACTGAGGAACTAGGAGTAATTGAAGTATAGTTTAAGGTGGATCAGTTTAGGTTTCATAGACTATTGTAAGCTACGTTTTTGTCCATTAACAGGTGTGTGGTGCACATCTTGGGAAAGGAATGACATTTACTATCACCCAGCAAGGCATTAATGTCCTTCTCGCCCCAAATCGTTTGGGACTGTATATTCAAAAGTTATATTGCTCCACTAGATTGCCGACGCCTCGTGCTTCCGACATGATCCGTCTCAGTAATTGATCACGAAATCCGAAAAGTTGGAAATTTCTTGAAATATTAGTTCTTCATTTCAAGAACCCGTCCATGGTTATGAAGACATTGCAAGTTGTATTTTGCTCCCATGAATGCTTAGATTGTACTCCGCTACTGATTTGTAGTGCCTCACACTTTGATTCATAATCTATGACACTTCGTTTTGACTTCCCCACCCTCCCTCCATCGGAATCATGGATTAAGCAGTGGTGAGCTGCTTGCAACAGTGCAACAGTCACCCATAGGGCCTAAGAATGATCGACATACTGCATGCCATTGCTAAACCATGCGGCGAATCACTGGTTGTCGATGCGGTACCACCCTAGCTTCTCCACGAGGCAGTGCTCAACACTGTCGAATGCTTTTGAGGTGTCTGCCGTGACTAGTGAAATCATCATGTCCTTGTCAACATTGCTAGTCGCATATACTACAGCTCAAGCAAGCACTGCTGCCTTCGTCGATAGGTCAGGGCGGAAGCCATATTGTTCCCGGGATATAATATGCAGGCTAAGTACGTATTGCGTCAGTTTTGTACATACTGTAAGCGCACAAAGCCTAGTCACGACCAGCAATATCGATATTGGTCGATAGTTGCACCGCTTAGCATCGTCGCCTTTATCTATCGGCACTATTGTAATGATTTTCCGGTTCACAATGCTACTATTAATAACATGCAGTAGGTAGAACAGCGACAAGTTACCTTATGCATGGTGATTAAAATGATGTCGGCATCGCCGCACAATGACATCGGCAAATGATGATCCCATCCGCCTCAGCATGGGCGATAGCTACGGCAGCGCCGCAGGGCGCTGAGAAAGCGCCTCCGCTGCAGAATCATTGCCGGCGTGACGGGAGCAAATTTGGAGCGCCACAGACGCTGCGTTTTCTCAGTCCTTCCCCAGGGTGCTAGTCAATGGCGTGACCAGGGAATTGCAAGCCTCTATATTGCAGGTGGATAAAATGTAAATATTGCGAGAGGATCACAATGCATCTAACATTTTAAGCCAACCGCAAGCTCAGATACAAATAGGTCCGAACAATGTGTCCATCCGCCACTACTCTGCATATCAGTTTCCCACGGGACGGCAGCCGATTGCAAAGCTATGAAATGCTAGCAATACAGGCACACAACGAGCTCGTATTCAATGGCATCATCCTGCCATCTAGCGAGAAATATTGTTACTTATGCTTCAGCGTTCAATCTGATGACATTCATTCCTTATTCAGTGCGGTAATACCAAGACCGTGTTGCTACCTAGCGAGAGAATGCTGGACTTATGCTTCTTGAACATCATAGTTGAGGGTAGATCTTGGGCACATTTCCTGAAGTAGATCTTGTGAACATTTCCTCCGAGTAGATCCTCTGAACAATCCAGTCCCGAAAGTAGATCTTCTGAATATACCGGACCAAGAGTAGATCTTCTGAACATTCCGAGCCAAGAGTAGGTCTTCTGAAAATTCAGTCCCGAGAGTAGATCTTGTGAACACTTCCATCCTCCGAGTAGATCCTCTCAACATTTCCAGTAGTAGATCTTCTGAACAACTAAGGCCTCTTTGTAGATCGTCTGAACATTCCGACCTCAGAGTAGATCTTGTGAAGAAAAATATTTTTCTGAAAGTAGATCCTGTGAACACTCTGTGAACACCTGTGAACACAGTCCCGAGAGTAGATCTTGTGAACATTTCCAGCTTTCAGTAGATCCTCTGAACATTTGCATTCGGGAGTAGATCTTCTGAACACTCGAAGCCTATTTGTAGATCGTCTGAACATTCTGACCTGAGAGTAGATCTTGTGAAAAAAGAATATCCTGAAAGTAGATCCTGTGAACACTGTCGTCTTCGAGTAGATCCTCTGAACAATCCAGTCCCGAGAGTAGATCTTGTGAAAATAGTTGTTCTGAAAGTAGATCTTGTGAAAATAAATCCTCTAAAAGTAGATCTACTGAACATAGGTCTTCTGAAAGTAGATCTTATGAGCTTCCCCAGTACACACCACCAATGACAAAGCCACATGCATATGGAGCTTGAACAGAATTCATTTCATTTTCAATTTCCAGTGATTGTCAAACTTGCATACAATCCAGTCCAGTGAACAACAATCAGTTATTCAGATTGTGGATATGCAAACTATAATTACCTTCAGCAGCCCACCCGTCACACGGTGCGTTGCTATTTTGCTTAGGTGACTTCACCTGTTACCTTACGATTTTTCCCGTTGGCGAGGATGCTGAATAAACATAAACACACATCGTCAAATAAAAATCATAATTATTGAGGATTGAAAATATAGTGGGCGAAATCCGATGAGTTTTTGGTGGAGACGGGATGGAGTTCCAGTACACTTCGCCTCCCCCCCAATGTTTTTCACAAATCGACACCCCTGCAACCGGATAAGTAGTCTAGGGGTAAGTTGCCCGTCTCACAATCGACAGATTATGGGTTCGAATCCCACCTGTCGCTACTCTTCGCCCGCGACCAATCGGCGTGAGATTGGCGACGCTACATGACTTAACGGTCGACGTGTCGTAAATACCAATAACCAATGAACTATAGTAGCACGCTTATGTGTACCTTTGCGTATATTGACGTGCGTGGAGGTGCTGGCACCGCCTTTGACTCCCCGCCGCCGATCCGCGTCGGACCAGTCGAAAGCCTCCTCGCCGAGTAATCGTGCCGACCTCTGACACTGCCGAGTCGGCCGATCGGCCACTGGTCATCGTTCACGAGAGCCACACTCTCGCAGGGGACGGGTAAAAAGCGCGCCGAGCCGACGGTCGTCCATCATTTCTGGCGCGCACTCTACCTCCGCCGTCCTCCCGGGCCATTCACTCGCTCGAGGTGCCCGAGGCCGGCGCCGACTTCGAGCCGCCTCGGGCGATTGATGGCCTCCCGACAGCGACCAATCAGCGTCGTTCACCGGCCGAACGGGGAGGGGCGGCACGGAGGTTCGCTGCGGAAATACCCCCCAAAAACTGCAGATTATACAAAGGAGGGCCTTGGGAGCGATGCGCGATGTGTTCAGAGTGAAATAACCATCAATAACGTTTGTGGGATAACATAAGCCCGGGCAAAGCGTACACATTCCGATATGCGGTTTTACACGCACTCATGCACACACGTATATATATATATATATATATATATATATATATATATATATATATATATATATATATATATATATATATATATATATATCATCGTCCTTGTGAACGACCCGAAGGTGTCCCACGTAATCACAATTATTTTACAAACAGCATAATTTTTGTATTTGGCATTATTTCACTGCCGTGTCTTTGCTATCATTCTGATACAAATTGCAGTCACTGATACCAAGTTTCAAAAATTCCTAACCGAATTGTGCATTTACGTCTAATTTTTGGAATTTCTTTGTTTTAGAGAGAATATCTGATTACTCTTAGCCATGTATCGTATCAGCCTCATTTGTTTTCGTTTCAAGAGAAAACTCATGCCCTCACGGTGCATGGGTGCAATGCACGGTGAAAACTCATTGCCCCTCATAATTTTTTTATCCGGGGTAGCTCTCGCCGTTCTAGACATTGCTTTACAGTCTGGCTTAGGTTCCTACGACTGATGCCCGTCTGTATGTCTGTATGTGCGTTATGGCTTCCGATGACTTGTGAGTGTGTGTGCGTTATGGCTTCCGGCGACTGATTCGCGTGTGCATGTGTGTGCGGCATAGCTTGCGACAACTGACACCGCGTGTGTATGTGCGTTATAACTTCCGACGACCAACACGCGTGTGTATCTGAGTGTGCGTTATAGCTTCGGACGACCGACACACGTATGTACGTTTGTGTGCGTTATAGGCTCCGACGATTGACACTGCGGGTGTGTGCGTGTGTGTGTGTGTGTGTGTGTGTGTGTGTGTGTGTGTGTGTGTGTGTGTGTGTGTGTGTGTGTGTGTGTGTGTGTGTGTGTGTGTGTGTGTGTGTGTGTGTGTGTGTGTGTGTATGTGTGCGTGTGTGTGTGTGTGTGTGTGTGTGTGTGTGTGTGTGTCTGTGTGTGTGTGTGTGTGTGTGTGTGTGTGTGTGTGTGTGTGTGTGTGTGTGTGTGTGTGTGTGTGTGTGTGTGTGTGTGTGTGTGTGTGTGTCTGTGTGTGTGTGTGTGTGTGCGTGTGTGTGTGTGTGTGTGTGTGTGTGTGTGTGTGTGTGTGTGTGTGTGTGTGTGTGTGTGTGTGTGTGTGTGTGTGTGTGTGTGTGTGTCTCTGTGTGTGTGCGTGTGCGTGTGCGTGTGTAGCACGTTCGCCAGATGGCGGGGTTCTCACGGCGTCACTTTGGCTGGCAGACTCTGTCTCATCGGACGATCAATGCTACGAGCGGTTCAACACACAGGGCTTCGTCAACGGTCACTGTGGCAAGATGGCCAGCAATCACTTCCTCAAGTGCGAGAGCGGGTGAGTCTCCGTGTTCACGTCAATGATTCTGAAACGATAATAACGTAAACGTGAAATGATAAGATGCGTGGGTAGGCAGGCATACACTGACAACCTTCGGGTGCCGCCGCCCCGATGGCTCAGTTGGTTAGAGCGTCGGCCTCCTTTGGTCTCGCCTGTCCTGGAAAGACAGGGCTCGAGTCGCTTCACACGCTCGCATAGTCCACGGCCTTGAGGGTCAGTTTGCACATGAAGTATACTATACGTTACCCGTTGCCGAAGCTCGCTGCTCACTCCGCCGTGCCAATAGGCCTGATTCACTGTTGATTTTGCAGTTTGTATTTTTAATTTTCGTGGGGCGACCCCCGTTGCCTTTTCCACATGCCCTTTTTGGTAGGGTGACTGGCGTAACCCCACTGCTCAATGCCTCCCAAGACCTTTCTCGCTGGCTACCTTCGGTACCAAGTCAGAGCCTTCATCCCAAATCCACTCTGATGTTTTAATTGCCAGCGCTTCGACCATAGCAATAAAATATACTGTCAACCAGCCTAATCAACCAGCCTGATTCCCCAAGTGCGACGAGCCATCGTATTCTGACTCCGCCTCCTCCAAACTGGCCGACTGCCCAACTACCAATGCGCGCTTACTTACTCACTCTTCTTACTTACATTTGCTTTTACTTTTTACTTTTATTTACGCCAATTTGCGCACATTTTCTTCTGCGCTCACGTACTCTTGCGTTTACGTACTTTTGGGCCTACATGTGCACATCTGTGCATACGTATATTTGTGTATGAATACATTTGCGTACGTATGTCTGCATACGTAAGTACATGTGCTTTTCGTACATTTGTCCGGTTATTCCTTTTACGACTGTATATATTATTTGTCCTCCCCATCATTGAATATGGTTCAGTATTTTTTTATGGTGCATGTATGTCCGCTTTGGACATTTTGAACGCCATTCAAAATTAGCTTTCCGCACTCAGTGTAATAACCACTCATCGCATCGTTTCTTTGAAAACCGAGGGGGGAATTCCTCTATTTGCTCCCAGGTGAATGGATCAGGCTTGCCTATGCCTAAAAATTCGATTTCACGAAAACCACCCGACACACGCGTCCTTGCATGTTCTACATGTTCTTCCAAATTTATAGAATAATTTTTTAGGTACAGCCGTAAAAATAACTGCCCTCATTATAGTTTCTGTATATTTTTTCCTTGTTACAGAACTTCACTACACTATTCCATCCATTGCCTGTCTTCCTTCACCAACGACCCACCGTGGCAGATGGCCTAATTACTCATTTTTATCTGACCTCATTCCAAATATAACTTTGTCCGGAATATGCAACACCAAAATTTCACCAGATTCGTTCTCGGTGTCGCCACGTTTCTTTTGTTCTTACCGACAGCTCTAAAGACGCATACCTCACGGGGCTAAAAGGTCACCATAGTTTCTGGTACACACACAAAACAATATCGCTTGTCAAACGGAGCATCCATTTGAACCGCTGAATTATGCGTCATCCTTATTGGCCTTTGTTATGTCCGCAGTCGTTCAATTTGTCACCCCATGCGCGCCGTCACTCCATTTGTTCGGATTCCAAATCTGTTTTACAGTCCCTTTCCTCACTTTTTTTTCTCGCATTATGGCCATATTTCCATTGTTGAAACACAAGAAACACTTTCATCTGATGGGCGTCATCACTTCACAAGGTCCGTTTCCTCTGGGTGCCCACTCATTGTGGCATCCCAGGAAGTGAAAAAGCAGATCACCTCGCAAAGGTATCATTATAGCTACCATGCATTACAGAAATTCCACCACATTTTGAGGCCATCACATCATCAATACGACAGAACATTGGACATTTTTGTGACAAAAATTGGATTCAAATCACGAATAAAAAACAGTTGCGTCTCATCTCATCTTATCTTTTATCGATTCATGGTTCACATTATATCGAAAACCGAGACGAACGAAATGTATAATCAAGGCTCCGCATAGGACATAATTTTTTCGCACATGGATATATTTTAAACTTCTTCGCCCCGGCTTTCATGCCCATGATGCCACACCCATTTTACAGTTGCAAATCTACTTAATTCTCTGAGTGACATCATAGCCATCGTAAGACACTGACGGATTATTGCCGCGAAGACAGCCTTACTTTTTATTTGCCCTCAATACACAACACCTATTTCTCGTCAAACTACTTTATATTTTCTCCGCAAAACAAACATTTGCCAGGATGTGTAACCTGCAGTACCCAACATAACACCGTTTTACCTCACGGCACGAACTGACCTGGAGAGGCCGAATTGCCTGAGTCACCAAAGTAACTCAGCTTGTAATTACTCCGATAAGGCCGGGGACGCGGCACCGGTACGACCGAATGTCGGAAGGGTTTCTCTCGGTGAAAAGTCTGTCTCGGAATTGGGTGGTGGAGCCAGGGCTCACGCAACAAGCCTTGCGGAGTATGGAATCCTGGTCCATATAGCTACCCCAGCAAGAATTCGGACTTGTTTGCAGGCACTTGGGAAGTGTTGGGGAAACCAAGGTGCTGCATAATATTTATACCATACCGCTGGCTGCCATTGCATTATAGTTACTGAAATACATATGTCGTTGCCTTAGGTCATGCTACATGATGATATGCATTATGGGTACGATGGATACATACGTATATATATATATATATATATATATATATATATATATATAATAGTGGTAGTAAGGCAATCCAATATATACATAGAGCATATTCACCACGAGCCGTCCCTTTCCCGCAATGTACAAGATGGCCCGTAATGTTCTCTGGTTTTGGTCTGTCAAAACACATCAGGAGAGGTCGGCCCGGCACAGCAAACAACAGAACACGCTAATCTATATCGACCTCATCACAACACGCGTCATATGCACTCACCCCATTCAGGTTTGCGTTGTAGAGGATCTGAGCTGCAGGTGTGTACACAAGTATTCCTGTGGCCATTAAAATATTTAGTTCAATCCGCCTGTTATCAAAGAATTCGTTTCGATGCCTTTAGCAGCCCAGAATTTAAATGAAACTTACCACAAACCACAAATTCGATTTTAACAATCGTCCCATTTGAATTTGTCGGATTGGTGTAATGTATTTAACTCCGACCATACTGTTGAGTAGGAACCCACAAGCGGGTCAGAACATTCGAACTGAATGGCAAGGAAGGCACGGCCAGGTTAAACCATTGCATAGTAGGAGCTCAGAAGCGGGTCAAAGACTCAGCTGGTAGTATAGGTGAAGCTTCCTATGTTTGAAGAGCTCGAGGGCCCAAGGCACGGAGCTCACCACAGGTCAGCCGACCTGAGCACGAACCGCCGTCGCACCGCAAGTTGACCTGGAATGACCTGGGACGGATTTTAAGCACCCCGGGTGTGATCAGCTCCAGCAAGAGCGTTGGACAAGAAAGAAATGAACTTTTCTGGTATAGCTTTTCTGGTATAACATGCAGAAAGCAGCAGCTTAGTCGAAATTCAGGCGCATGGTATAAGGTAGTGTTTCGGCATGGTTAATGCAGCCGTGGCTATCCACTTCACAGGTGCCTATTTTTAAGCGGAATGATTTTATTATCGCAACAAGTGGAAGCGATGATGAGCATCAAGTGGTACTGGCATCATGCGAATTGATGCCACTCGCTAATTATGTGTGTGTGTCCATGTCGGGCCTGAATGGTCAGTATATTTGAATGCACCTACGTAAGGCAAAAAGAGAGTGGCTAAGCTGATATTGTAACGCAACCGATAAGAATTCATCTGGCGCCTATTTCCATGCATACAGACCGGCTGATATACGTTTCAGTCGCATCGTATCGCTCGGCAAAAGCAACCCCCACGATCTAGTTCATGTTCTGACATGACCTAAGATAACCCGAACACCACGCTTGTTCACAATATATCGTAGATAGCTGAACATTTGAAGTGCCACAAGTTTGAAGGCAGCAACGTCCCTGTTCCCTCACCCAAGAAACTTGTCGAACAAATGTTGCAATTATCTGATGGGAGACTTGTAGCCTCGGCTATCTGAGTGGCACTTCCGGCGCTGACGGCGGAAGTCCATGACGGTTTCCCGCCCCGTTATAAGCGCCAATAGCACGTGATTGGCCGATTACTCCCAGCCGCATCTGAAGCCACGGGCTGAAGCCGCAGGGCAAACACATTGGCCCATGACGTCACAACCAATCACCGATCGGTTCAGTCATGTCGCCAGGGGGGGGGGGGCAAGTTTGAACCACCTTCAAGTTGATGTTGACCACTGTGACCAAGTTATGGAATTAGTCAGCCGAAATTTTCTCCGGAAAGTAAAAAAAAAAACAGGTGATTTTCTGGCAAGTACCCTATTATGATGTTGATGACAGAACGGCGGTTTCGCTTCTGGCGGTTCGTTCACATTAGCCCGTTTCACGACGACCAATAACCACCTGGATGCAATGTCGATGACTTCGTCTAGTGTGAAGGGCATATCATTGAAATATATGTACTTTATTTGTATGTATGAAATACTCCAGAAGTTTGAGCTATAAAGTAATACGTTCAATATAAAACTCAACCAACATATTCAAATTGTGCACAGTTTGAAAAACAAAACGCTCAAGTCACAGAAACAACTAGCCAACTTGGCCGCATTTGGTACCATGGTCGGGAGGTAGGAGTTGGGTAGAACACAAATTTGCCGTTGTATTACCAGTTAATATACAATATTGGAGAGGCAGTGGTTATATGTATCCTGCGGATGAATGTTTTTCGTTTTGCGTTTTATTTTATGACTGTGAAGCACCTGTATTATGAATAATTATTGAAATACATAATTTCCAGATGCTGTGATTCCATTTTGACGCTCCCGAAAATATTAAATTCACTCTACTTTACAAACGGTCTGTTTACAGTTGCAATGGCGTCCACTGTGTAGCACTGCACAGTGGACGCATACGAGGCTTAGTTTTAAAATGTCGCTGTACTCCTACTTGAATAACCCCTACTCGGGGAGCAATTAACCCTTGTCTTTGAATATCATATTCGCCAAAAAGAACAAAGAATGAATTGCTTCCAACACGCGAAAACCACAATATGTGCAAAATATGCGCATCTGAGACAAACTTGCTTGTTGGTTTATCCGATATATTTCAGTCGTAAATGATACAATCTGAGCACAAATGGTGACATCATTTTTTCAACGTGGATTATGATTCGTCATAGCTATCATAAATGGCCAATCACTTACCGCAGTTGAAGCTGGCTGGCGATATTTATCAAAGCGGTAAACTGCTCAGAAAACTTGGCATTTTAACCCGTTCTGTCTCGGGGGGTCTTCAACCGCCCCCCCCCCCTCAGGTTTTTCGCGGATAGCGGATGAACGGCGCGCGGCAGCGCTCTCAAATTTGGCACACTCTTTCCCACATCAATTTGATATGCTGATTAAAAATGTTTAGGTCAGGTCGTCTAGGGTCAACGAGTTAGTCAAGGTCAAGTGAGGTCACCTCCAAAAACGTTCAACCAGTCGTCACGCTTTAACGGATACACATATTTTAATGAAACTTTCAGTGTTCGCTTATCTTTACAGATGAAACAAAACGTACCAGTTGACTTTTTCATGTTTTTCGTTTTTGACTATGTATAAATTTTACGTATTTGCTAAATTGCAGTTCAAATACAAGATTCTGGCTAAAGTAAGCATTTATTAGGGAAAGTTAACTTCCAACAACGTTTCTCGGTCTGCTCTACCCATTGGAAAAGTAAAATTAAAGAAAATTTGAAAACTAAAAATTTTGAAATTTCAAACAAAAATGTTTTGGGGGCCCAAAAAAATTATAGCCCTTTTCGATTTCGCTGTCCTTTTCTCATTCGAAATAAATCTTGCTTTTTCATATATCCCCGTAAATGAACTCCCAGAGTCAAGAACATAATGTAAGTCGTGAAAAGTCGTGAAAGTCTAGCCCCCTAGTGACGTCACTTTTGGGGAAATGGTTTTGGAGGGTGGACCCGGACCCTACTCGTATAGCGCTTTCCGATGGTACCTCTTTAGTTTTCGTGCGATGCTTAGTTTGGATTTTAGAAGAGGGTCTTCAACCGCCACCCCCCCCCGAGACTGGGAGTGAGGATTTGACCGAAAAGACAGCGCGGGTTAAGACTGGTGAATTCGGAAAGCAGCTGTTGTCGAGTTTAATTCCGAAGTCAGGCTCATCTGGTCTGACTTCCAGATTTACAACTAGATGACGTCTCACTCGCGGATGTAGGTGTACATTTTAAGGGTTTGTACATAAACAAGCTGTTACTAGTCCAAACCCTTGCCGTATTAGGTAATTGAACTTACTCTGTTTGTTTATTCATACAATAAATTGGTCAAATATCCGGTTTAAAAGCCTTCAGATCAATGTAATTCCTAAGGCCTGACACCGCCATTGGGACGTCATGACGATTACTTCCGCTAGTGCACGCGTGAAACCGCCTATTGCCAACTTGTTTTGTGATTTGGGTGGCCAAAAATAAATAATGCATGTCCGCTTGAAAATTTATGGTATACGCGATCATCGGTGTACTGCTAATTTTTCGAGAGGCAGGGTCTCCCCTGCTCCTGTCACCAGCTTTTCCAAAACCATATTTCTTCCCAGTGCCTATGGCCCTGTGAATACACCTGGAGCTAAGTTTCATAAGGGTTGTTGATCACGGTTTGTTTGCATGAGGGTTGTTGATCACGGGTCTTTTGTGCTCTATTTTTCGGTTGGGTGCCTGTCTGTAACTACAGCGTAAGCTGCATACAGATCTCTTTTTCGTGCCGGTGTCGGAGAAGTAAGATGGCAATCAATGCGTATGCTAAGGAGCCTCTCGAGCAATACGTTCGCTGTAATTTAGCTACAACTCGGTCAACTTGGGCAGAAACAAATCAGATCAACCAAGTCGCGAACTGTCACCACTAAGTTGAATGCGACTGTTTGGCGCGGCTGCCTCCGACCTCGCCCGTGCTCGTGGCGGCGGCTGTCGCTCTTGGCACGAGAGGAGGCCTGCAGGCGGGCTGCCTCCACCGCCGCCGCCGCCTGCCCTCTGCTGTCGGCGGGGCTGGGCTGGGCGGACCGCCGCCGGCGGCCACGTTTGAAATGCTGCGCGGCACCGGTCGGCCGTGGTCGCTCAGCGCGCGCGGCTGTTTCCACCAGCCGCGCCATTTGCGTCTTGTTAGCCGGCGGCGTTGTTTTGCCCGGGCGGCGCGGCCTCGTTGCCGGCGGCGGGGCCGGTTGGACGCGCCAAATTTATGGCAACAACTTACCAAACGTCTGCGCCATCGATTTGGCGCTCGGTTGACGGCCGGCCGCGGCCACCGCATCGCTGACGTATTGCGGCCGCGGCGGCGGCGGCGACGCAGCGGCAGCGGTGATGTTTACCCAGCTGGACGTGATCGGGCGCGCCGTGTCAGAGGGTGTCACTGCCGCCGTGTCAGAGGGTGTCACTGCCTCAGTGTCAGAGGGTGTCACTGCCTCCGTGTCAGAGGGTGTCACTGCCTCCGTGTCAGAGGGTGTCACTGCCTCCGTGTCAGAGGGTGTCACTTCCTCCGTGTCAGAGGGTGTCACTGCCTCCGTGTCAGAGGGTGTCACTGCCGCCGTGTCAGAGGGTGTCACTGCCTCCGTGTCAGAGGGTGTCAGAGGGTGTCACTGCCTCAGTGTCAGAGGGTGTCACTGCCGCCGTGTCAGAGGGTGTCACTGCCTCCGTGTCAGAGGGTGTCACTGCCGCCGTGTCAGAGGGTGTCACTGCCGCCGTGTCAGAGGGTGTCACTGCCGCCGTGTCAGAGGGTGTCGCTGCCTCCGTGCCAGAGGGTGTCGCTTCCTCCGTGTCAGAGGGTGTCACTGCCGCCGTGTCAGAGGGTGTCACTGCCGCCGTGTCAGAGGGTGTCACTGCCGCCGTGTCAGAGGGTGTCACTGCCGCCGTGTCAGAGGGTGTCACTGCCGCCGTGTCAGAGGGTGTCGCTGCCTCCGTGCCAGAGGGTGTCGCTTCCTCCGTGTCAGAGGGTGTCACTGCCGCCGTGTCAGAGGGTGTCACTGCCGCCGTGTCAGAGGGTGTCACTGCCGCCGTGTCAGAGGGTGTCACTGCCGCCGTGTCAGAGGGTGTCACTGCCGCCGTGTCAGAGGGTGTCGCTGCCGCCGTGTCAGAGGGTGTCACTGCCTCCGTGTCAGAGGGTGTCACTGCCGCCGTGTCAGAGGGTGTCGCTTCCTCCGTGTCAGAGGGTGTCTCCTCCTCTGTGTCAGAGGGTGTCGCTTTCTCCGTGTCAGAGGGTGTCACTGCCTCCGTGTCAGAGGGTGTCGCTTCCTCCGTGTCAGAGGGTGTCACTGCCTCCGTGTCAGAGGGTGTCGCTGCCGCCGTGTCAGAGGGTGTCACTGCCGCCGTGTCAGAGGGTGTCGCTTCCTCCATGTCAGAGGGTGTCGCTTCCTCCGTGTCAGAGGGTGTCGCTTCCTCCGTGTCAGAGGGTGTCGCTTCCTCTGTGTCAGAGGGCGTCGCTACCGCCGTGCCAGAGGGTGTCACTGCCGCCGTGTCAGAGGGTGTCGCTGTCGGACACTGCACAACACTAGGCGAAGGTCACTTCATGGAGAATGCATATCGGAGACAAAAATAAATATTGCGGTGACGGGCCACATCTTTTCTGTTCTTATTAGTTGCTTTGTTAGCTGTACCTGCAGGTCCAGTGCATTCGTGTTGCTGTGTCCAGAATTGCACTAAAAAAAATTGATTGCCAACTACTTCCATATAATTGCAGAAACGATGCGCGGATTGCAGTAAAAGGCCTGGTCGATTTATGTCCATGGCGTGGTTCTGCCAGATTTTAACAACGTACGCGTGTACGATATCGGAACAGAAGCACGCATTTAGTAGCGTGTTGATAGTGATCATATTGTTTAATTGACAGCCTACTGCAGAAGGACCTCTTTTCTGAGGCATTTGACTGAGGATGATGTGCCCACTGACAACTATTAGCAGCCACCGTTCGGGAAAACCAGACGCCGCCCTCCCTCCCCCTCCCAAGTACTCCTAAAGCGATGGGAGATGGTCACAGACAGGGTACAATCATGACGGGCCCACACGATGGGAGATGGTCACAGACAGGGTACAATCATGACGGGCCCACACGATGGGAGATGGTCACAGACAGGGTACAATCATGACGGGCCCACACGATGGGAGATGGTCACAGACAGGGTACAATCATGACGGGCCCACACGATGGGAGATGGTCACAGACAGGGTGCAATCATGACGGGCCCACACGATGGGAGATGGTCACAGACAGGGTGCAATCATGACGGGCCCACACGATGGGAGATGGTCACAGACAGGGTACAATCATGACGGGCCCACATGCCAGTACAAGCAAGCGTGTTAATCATGGTGTTGTGTAGCAATGGCAAATTGTCGTGTTGTCCTGGTACTTTTCGGGCTTGAACTGGACCATGTGACCATCAGCAAATATGAAGCATTGACGTTCAGTATTCGATCATGGCTGGCCCACTGCACGTGTGTTTATATTGATGGAACGAATTTCAGCAAGCGTGGCTTCGTTTCCCATTTACAGAACGTGTAGTTTGACATGGATGGCGGTTTCTGTGAAGCTGCACACGATTTAGCCAAGGTGCAAATCATTCCGACACGTGTGCAGGTCCCATGGAGTAAATGTGCCAACATTGCGAGCAAGTGTCCCAACATTGCGGTGTAAATGTGCCAATATTGCGGAGTAAATGTGTCAAGATTGTGCAGATGGTTGCTCATTCGCCATCTCGACTGTATCCTTTTCTCTTCTATGCGATATCTACACATGTGTTCTCAATGCGTGACGCTGCTACCGCTAGACAGATGTGAATAGTGTGAAGGGGGCATGTCCTCAAGAATGTCACTAAAAGCGATATTCTTGCCAGAATTTCCTTGTACACACATACCGTCGTATAAGACCGATCAGCTGTGAACATTTCATTCAGCTTTCCGACACTTCCGGTCAGTGTCATGCCGGTGCCTTCCAGCTGGATGTTTCGTAATGTAGCATGCTAAGCTAATAATAAATTGCACGATAGCCTAATGGTAAATTTTCCAAATACTGGGCTCGCCAGTAAGCACCGTATGCGATCTATGTAAGAATCAGCGTCATGCTGGCCAGGCAAGATAGCCGTGGATTTGATTTCGGAACGCCGTAAGGTCGATAAGAAGTGTTTATTTCATTGTTTTCAATCTTCAGCTACCTACATATGTCTTTATTTTGATGCTAACCAGACTGGCGCACATTCTTCATTTATTATCTCCGTGAGTATTCCTCATTACTTTTATCATTAACTGTCCTTCCTCGCTTTAGCTATACAGTTATCGACATGTGACTACCCTCACGATATTTCATGTTCATCTCATTGTTCATGTTAATGCTCATATCATCCTAACCACATAAGAACAGCCACTGGGGGCGATCGGGGATAAGTGCACGGACGGTTAAGTGCTTCATTTGATTTCTAGGAACTAAGCAGTAGATGACCGGCTGAGCCTGCTCAGCTGAACGCAGAGCGTGCAGAGCCTTCCCCACATCCGCGCCTTCCCCACATCCGAACCTTCCCCACATCCGAGTCTTCCTCACATCCGCGCCTTCCCCACATCCGCGCCTTCCCCACATCCGCGCCTTCCCCACATCCGAGCCAGCCACGTTCAGTGCAGATCAGCCGAATGCTGTTATTAGCACGTGGAAGGAATATTTGTTGCCTAAATAAAGCGAAGTGATTTCTTTGATAGTTGCCAGATATATTGTTACCATGTTGCATGCTGGTGTTCATAATTTGTGTTAATTAGGAGGTAGCAGTGCTGATGCAACCTACCCCGAGTGATGAAATATGCCCTCGCAGAAAATGGCGTGTGAGCCACGTCGCCAAGGGGACATTCAACCACCCATGGATTGGTGTCTTGGAGGTAATTGCACTCTTCCACTCAAACTCGCTCCGACTTGGCAGATTCATCCATGCGTCAGGATAAAACAATTTAATCCCAGTTTGTTCCAGTCTTAAAATTGTTCCAGTCTTAAAGTTTGATATGTGAATTATGAGGACATGTAGTGGGTATGGATAAGCTGTAAGCGGTAATAGCAATGACTATGGTGGTATGACCATCCAGAGCGGCTAAAATGTAGAATGGAATATTGGTCACTTGACAGCTGTCCTGAAATGCACTTCATACGGGCACTCCTCGACCATTGATGCACATTTCCTCTGCATAATACAGTCTCGAGGCTGACCAGTCAGAGCCAGAGCATTTCCGGGAACACGTCCGCCGCGCTCGTCTCGAGCTGAGCTTACCCGGAAACACCCAGCCATCCCTTCCCATCGTCCGCGTCTGAATCCAACCGGAAGCCAACAGTGTCCTGTTAACAGTGTCGCTCCGGAGGTTACCCCGCTACCAGCGTCGCTCCGGAGGTTACCCCGCTGCCAACGTCACTCCGGAGGTTACCCCGCTACCAGCGTCGCCCCGCAGGCTACGCCGGTACTAATGTCGCCCCGTAGGCTACCCCGCTACTAGCGTCGCTCTGGGAGCCGTCCCGCTACCAGTGTCGCTCCGGAGGTTACCCCGCTACCAGCGTCGCCCCGCAGGCTACGCCGGTGCTAATGTCGCCCCGCAGGCTACCCCGCTACTAGCGCCGCTCTGGGAGCCGTCCCGGTACCAGCTTCGCTCCGAGAACATCTGCATGTGATCGACTTAACCTCGGGTATTGGTCCTCGCGCCGAAAGGTAGCCGAATCGATCCTCAGGGAGATCAATGGTCTCTGGCATCCCACAATGACCCAGTTCTCTGCCGCGACTCAAAGTCATGAGCAGGCATCATGGCGACACCGCCAGCGAATCGGCACTGTGTCCTGTGGAAGAGCTGAGCCAGGGTCCTGTATACGTCTGTTCCACGGGGGGGGGGGGCTAAATAGTGCTGGGCGTGAGCTAAAAAGTCTCCTCGGTTAGCGCCAGTCGGTCCATTAGCCCTAGAACCACCAGGCTAGTTCCCGCCAATCCGCATGTTTCCCGGGATAATTTCCAGATGCGTCACACTACCGCACTCAAGTATGGCATATCTGTGTGTGTGTGTGTTTCTGTGTTTGGCCTGCCTGCCACCGTGTGGTGATGTCGGCTGTTTCCTGGGGGCGTTTGTGGTGCCAGCATTTTGTTGCTGTTTGTTAAGGGTGAAAGGGTATGAGGAGTAATGTGGTGCGGATGAGAGGAAGCGAAGAAGATTATAGTTGTCTTGTAGAGGCGAGTTGTGAGACAGTTGAGGTGACTTGAAGAATGGCGCGTAGAGGTAGTAGAAGTTGAGATGTCTTGCTGGCAGATGAAGTAGGAGTCGAAGCTGAGCTGGTGCAGAAGTATAGAGTTTGCCAGTCCGGTCGGTGCCATTGGGTGGGGTGTAGTTGGAGGGTTGGGGTCGGGTCATCCCCAGTATTAAATTTACATTGCAAGACCATTAGTGTTAGTATATCACGTGGGGTTAGTTTTTGTTTCTTTTTCTTTTTTGTTGATTTTCTGTTTTTCTTTTTTAACATATCTTTTCATTTTTTCCCTTCTTTTTTCCCCATTTTGTTCATTTTTTTCTTTTCTAACATCTTTTTATTTTTATTCATTAAAAAAAACATAGTTCGTGGATCAGGCGTGTGATAGAGAGAAAGTGGAAGAGGTGCTCGTGTAGTGTTGGATGTTCATCGTTGAGAAGTGTCGTGATGTTTAGTAGGATGTTGTTCATGTTGCAGTAATTTGTAATGGGGTGTCTTTCTGTGTTGTATTTGGTGCAGTGTATGAGTATGTGTTTAATTGTGAGTGTTCGTTGACATGTTGTGCATTGTGGTCGTGGGAGATGTTGTAAGAGGTAGGAGTGCGTGAGTGCAGTGTGTCCTAGCCGTAATCGTGTTAGTATGCGTTCCTTTTGTCTAGTGTTTTGGTTGATGGTGTGCCAGAGTTCGTGTTTTGGGTGTATTTCGTGTAGTTGCGTGATTGTTGTGTCCCATGTTTGTTGAATGTCTTTGTTGATTGCCTGGCGTATTGTGGGGTAGTAGTCTGATTGTGAAAGTGGACAGGTTGTGGTTTGTTGTAGTGTTGTGGCTATGTTGGCTTCGGTGTCTGCGTGTTCGTTGCCGTGTATGTTTGTGTGACTTGGGATCCAGAGTAGTGTTGGTCGTTGTGGTATAGTGAAATTTGTGTGGATTTGAAGTATTTTGGGTATGAGGGGGTGTTTGTATGTGGTGTGGGGTGTTATGCTTTGTAATGCTGATTTTGCGTCTGTGGCTATGATGTTGTGTTCAATTTTGGTGTTGTAGATAGTGCAGTATGCCGAGAAGATTTCGAACAATTCTGCTGTGTATGTGGATGCTGTGTCATGCAGACGGGCACGAAGGATGACCCGCGGCGGTGCTGCGTTTGGATACAGCACCGCCGTTGTGCCCGTCTGCTGTGTGTGTGATTTGGATCCGTCCGTGTAGATGATGTTGTGGTTTGGATGTTGAGCTTTGAAGTGGAGGAACAGTTGGTGTATTTCTGCGTCTGTGTAGGTGTGCTTTGGCTAGTCTATGAGGAGGTGTGTTTTGGGTGATTGGTGTTTCCACCATGCAGTGGGTGGTGGGAGTGCTTTTGCTGTGGAGAGTGTGATGTGTAGTCTATTTGCGTGTTGGTGGATGCGGCAGACTATTGTAGTTTTAAGTCGTGCTGCGTTCATGAGTTGGTGTTTGCGTTTGGTGCGGATTTTTAGTACCTGGGTGCATGTGTGTTGTACGATGAGTTGTGTTTTGTAATGATATCTTAATAGTGTTTCTGTGCGTCTGTGCTTCAGTTCTGGTATGTGGTTATAGATGTGTGGAGCGAAAGAAGGCGAAGTGGTGTATGCTCATGTGGCTATTTGTAAAGCTTGGCGTTGCAGAGAATCTAGAATTTTGAGGGTTGATTTGGTCGCATTTTCGAAGAGTGGGGATCCGTATTCCAAAATTGGCCGAATGATTGGTTTGTAAAGAGTTAACAGTGTGTTTGTCGGACCCCCAGTTTGTGCCGGATAGTGCTCGGAGGATGTTTATTCTTTTTGATGCGCGTTTTTGGATGTCTAAGATATGTGGCCGGAATGTGAGTTTAGGGTATAAAGTTGTCCCTATAAATTTTGTCGTGGGGACGAATGGTATGGGAGTGTTGTCTATTTTTAGTGGTGGCAAGTCTGTGTATTTTTGGTAGCCGAAAAGCATCCATTTGGATTTCTGTGGTGCAATGTGTAAGTTTATGGAGGCGAGTTTGCTATGTAGGTGTATTAATGTGGTTTGTAGTATTCCTAGTGCGTTTTGTGGTGTTTCGTGTGATGTCCATATAACTATATCGTCAGCGTATATTACAATTTTGGCCGCAACGTTGTCTGGGATGACTGAATTTAGACCTAAAATAAAGAGTAGGGGCCTTAGTACTGAACCTTGCATGAGACCGGCTGTGGGGAATTTTGTGTCTGACATGTGGGATCCAATTTTGATTTGAAATGAGCGATTGAGAAGATAGAAGTGAAGATAGTGTTGTAGTCTTCCCTGTATATCTATGTTGTGTAGGTGTTGTAGTAGTGTTGTTATGTTGATGGTGTCGTAACCTTGTTTGAGGTCCAGGAAGACGGAGACAGTAGAGTGTTTCCTTGCCGCCGCTTCCTGGATGTGTGTGACTAGGTAAGTGAGATTATCTAGGCATGAGCGATTAGGAAGAAAACCCGATTGAATAGGAGAGATTAGTTTTTTGTGTTTCGATGATATTGAGAAAGCGTTTTTTTTTACAAGACGTTCGAATAGTTTGTGGAAGCAGCTGGGCGTGGGCCGATAGGAAGAGCAGAAAGTTGAGTCCGTGTTTGGTTTGAGTATAGGTATGAGAGAAGCGTGTAACCATGATTGTAGGTAGGCATGTGTGGTCCATGCGGTGTTGTAATTGTCGAGCAATGTTTGGAGTGCTGAAATTGGTAAATGTTTGAAGAAGGCATAGTGAATGTTGTCTGGTCCTACACTTGTGTTTCCTGTCTGTGTGATTGCTAATTGTAGTTCTGTAAGTGTAAATCTGCTGTTGTATAGGTGTGGGCGTGTGTGATTGATTGCAGGTGGGGGTGTTCGTGGAAGTGTATATGATCTGAGATGGTAGTGGTGCGCGAAAATGTTTGATATTGTTTGTGTGTCTGTGACAGTGTAGTTGTTGTTTCTAAGTGCGATTGCTTTGCATGGCGGTCTTTGTCTGTGTTGAAATGTTCTGAGTAGTGTCCAAATTTCGCCGAGAGGTGTGAATCTGTTAAATTGGGTGCAAAATGTATTCCAGGAGGTCTTTTTGCTTGTTTAATGGGGCGTCTGCATAGTGCTCTCTGATGTTTGTAGGCTGTTAGCGTTTCTGGTGTGTGGTGTCTTTCATGTCTGTGGCGTGCGTGGTTCCTCGCGCGGTGGCACTCTTCGTCCCACCAGGGAGCCGCGCGAGGTTTGTGTTGGTGTTTTGGTTTTGTTCGTGGTATGTGTTCGTGTGCTGTGGTGAGGATGATGTCTGGAAACTGTTCTGGTGTGTGTTGTGGATTGTGTGCTGTTTGTGCGGCTAAGGAATCTGAAAATGGGACCCAGGATGCTTTTTTGAGGTTCCACCGGCCTGGCTGTGGGTTAGGTGGGCCAGTGGTATGGATTTGGTCAAAGGTAGTGGTGATGGATGCGTGGTCGCTAAAGTGTGGGTCAGGGTCGGATGTCCAGGACACTGTGAGGGCTATGCGTGAAGAGACAAGGGTGACGTCTGGGGTTGTAGGGAGGAGGGAGCTGATAGGTACTAGGTAGGTTGGTGAGCCGGTGTTGAGTATGATGAGATTATGCTGTGTGGCTATTGCGATGAGTGTGTGTGCTCTGTGATCAGGTTGTATTGTGCGGGTGTCCCATAAGGGGTGATGTGAGTTAAAGTCTCCGGTGAGAATGATAGGTGTGCGAATTTGGCCAAGTGCTTTAGTTAATTCCGAGAGGGTTTCTGTGTTTCGCGCGGGTGGGTCCTAAATGTTGATGAGTGTGTAAGCTATGTTGTGTACATGAATTTCAGTTAATATTATGTCTGCCGTGGTGTCGAAGTGTATCGGGCGGTGAGGGGTCGTGTTCCTAGTGTATGTGCATACACCGCCTGATCTGTGTAGGTTGTGTGTGTCGTGTCTGTGTAGTGTGTAGTGAGGGATGTGAAAGTGATATGGGTCGTTGGGTTTGAAGAGTGTTTCTTGAATGCATAGTGCTATAGGATTTGTTTGTAGTGCGTAATGTTTGAATCCATGCCGGTGTCTGATAAGTCCGTGTGTGTTCCATTGTCATTGTCTTTGGGTGTTGGCGCACGTGTGTGGTCTTTTCGGTGAGTTAGGTCGTTTGGTGTTTTTTACCTGGCTTTTGATGTTGGTGGGTGAGGGGTGGCTGTTGATGGGCGGGGGTGGCAGGTGGTGTGGGGATATGGTCCGGTATGTGTCTGTTGATGAGTGTCTGGTGCCAGTGTGCTCCTCTATGTCTGTGTCCCGGTCAGTGCACGTGCGGATTGTGGTTGTTGGGGACTCCTCTGTTGAGAGCGAGGACCGTGGGTAGGGGGAGGTTGTTGGTTGCTGGGGTGGTGCCGGTGGGGGTTCGGAGAGTGGGGATGGAGTAGGTTGGCAGGTTCGTGGTGGCGGTGGTGGTGGTTTGTGTACCGGTCGCTGGCCTATGTTTGCTGGTGTTGGTGTGTGTGTCCTACGTGTGTTGTTGGTGGGGGTTTTTGGGTAGGTGGCCGTGTTGTGCTGGTGTCGCGTGGTTGTGGGTGTTGGCAGAGCCGGGTATTCGGTGTAGTCGCGTCGTGGTGGTGGTGCTGTGTATGTTCCCGGCTCTGCCCGGCGGGTCGGCCACGCCGCCAGCGGGCCGGTCACCGTCCTCCTAGCCAGGGACAGGTCCATGCCCTCCAGGTGGACCAGGCAGAGGATTTCCTTCTCCGCCATCCACCGGGGGCAGGTCCTGTCCCCAGCTTCGTGCTCCCCCCGCAGGCGGCGGAGCAGGCCTCGCCGCTGTCGCACGCTTCGGTGTTATGTGGTTGGGCGCAGCGGCCGCATGTGTGGGTGTTGGCGTGGCACCCCTCCTCCCCCGCGGAGTGCCCGTAGCGCTGGCACCGCTTACAGCGCTGCGGGAGGGGTGCGCGTGGTGTAATGGGGTACCGGAGGTACCCCGCTTTTATGTGTGTTGGTGGTGTCCTGGTGTTGAATGTCAGTATGATGATGTGAGATGGTTGTTGTCCTGTTCTGGGGGCTGGCCGGTATGCGGCGGAGACACCCTGTCCCCCCATCCTCGGGACAAGGGACAAGGGTCACCGCGATACCCTCCAGCTCCCGTGCGTGTATTGTGCCCTGGGAGGTGTTTAGTTTTGTTGCAGGTGTGATCAAAACGGGCGTATTGTGGATCCTGTGTATAGTGGGTAAGATGCGACCGTCAATGTGTGAGTGCGCTTGGATTAGGAGTGCCCCCGATCTAAGTTGTTTGGCGATCAGAGGCACTCCCGTGTATTTGGCGAATTCCTCCTCCTCCGGCGGCACAAGAAGAACTCGCCAGTTGGTTGTGCGGTGTTCATGTTTTGTGGTGTTGAATGCGTTTTGTTTGTTAGTGGTGTTGGTTAAAGGGTGGTATGGCAGGTGAGTGGCGTAGTGTTACACAGTGAACAAAGTACAGTGTTTACAAGTTGACGGAGGGGTTCGGAAGGGCGTGAAGAAAGCCCGACAGGTGTAACGGTGGGGGCAGATAAAGACGAATAATACACATATGTGTGTGTGAGTGAGTTTTGCCAGCCTGCCACCGTGTGGCTGGCTGGTCAGAAAGAAATCAGAAACTGTGCTTGAAGGGAGCACGAATAGACAGATCAGATAAAGATCGTGCAAAGGGCACTAGAGGGAAGATCGGGTGGGGGTTGGGGGGTTCCTGGGTGGGGGGCATATCTTCTGCACGGTAGGGGACATACCAGTGTTAAAAGCGGACATCCGTTCTGCGCATGCGTACTTCCTTGTGAGAATACTCTTGATTTTATTCGCATGATGACGCTCTTGGCGCAATCATCGCCGCATGGCATAGATTGTTTACGTTTTCGTCCCATAATGAAGCTTGATGACATCACATTCATTTTGTTGTAGACTAGGTGATATGGGAGTAAGTGATATTGCCTGTATCAGGATTTAAAAAATGAACAGGGACATAAGCCATAATATTACCTGTGCTTTCGCACCAAGGGATGCCTGAATGGGAAATGTACCCGATCATGTGTTTGTTAATATATTTAATTTTCCAACCAGCAAATAATATGGTGAGAAATTTCCCCAAATACCACAACATATCAGAATCATTATAGGAATGTCTGAACATTCAAAATTGACCATACTCATTATCAAACTGGGGATAGGCAGCGTTCATCATACAATCCCAGTATTTGAATGTTAGTTTCCTGGATAGGCATACCCTGTCTGGATACCTACATCTTCAAGTTCTGAAACAGTGTTAAGATTTCTTTGATTTGGATGCCACATGCAAATGGTATGCCTAGGCTTGTCCTTTGTTTTGCAGGGTTGTGGCAATATGGGTACCTACACACCATACCTGTGGAAATTTTATTTAAAACTTTTGCTGCAAGAGTGCATAACTTCCAGTATTATTTTACTTTAAGGCATTCACAGCACATGTTTTGCATGTATTTTAACTCCATAAAGAAAACAGGAGATATGTTTTGTTAGCCTCAGTTATATCAGTTTTTATTCGCACAATTTTGGATATTATTTTTCATTTCCATTTTTGTATGACCAATACATTCTTCTGTACATGCTTACATTTCAGGAGGCAGGCAATAAAGGGGCTTTGAGTTGGGTAACATTCCAAGAATAATCACATTAGGAATGAAGATGGAGCATAAATTAACCTAACCCAGCTTAACCTCTTGTCAGAAGAAATCATCTTAAAAGCTAAATGTCTAAATGGCAGCCAAGGTACCCTAAAGCCCAAGTCATCTAAAAATGTTTTAAAAAATGGTATTGTAGTTTAAGGCAACCATGACAAGCTTTACAGACATTACCTTTATGGAACACACAAAGGGTTAAGCTAAGCAATGTATGCTTGGTAAATTTGAATGTTTTTAACATTGAAAAAATTGAGCTTTCTTCTTCATATCCTATATATGTAGGATATGAATAGTGCTGATTATCTATGATTCGTAATGCCATGTTTTGTATTTTAACAATTCTGTCTAATCGTGTTGGAAAAATGTTTCCCCATATTAATGCACAATAGTTGAAATATGGAACAATCAAAGTATTATGTAGAAATTTCAATTCACGACATGTGATAAATAATTTTGCTCTTCCCATTATTCCTAGATGTCTGCTAGTTTTTTGCAGCAACATATGCTATGTGAAACTTCCATGTTAATTTTTCATCAACTACTACTCCAAAATATGTGATTTGCTGTTTCCTATGAACTATTTGAGAATTTATTGTTATGTTTAAGTCAGCACTAGACATGCTGGAATAAATTTGGTAGTTTGTTTTATTGACATTCAGTGATAATCTATCGAGTTGAAACCATTCAGTCATTCCTGAAACATTGGGATTGACTTTAATTTGTAATTCCTCAATATTCGTAGCTTTTATCATGACAGCAGCAACATCAGCAAATAAATAGAATGTTCCATCTAAAGAATTACCCAAATCATTGATGTATATAGGGAAGAGTAGTGGACCAAGTATGAAGCCTTGTGGAACTCCCATTATAATGCACTTTGCATCAGACTCTGTCATTAATTTAAGTTTGCTGGTAACGATTTTTAAAATAAGAATGCAATATCACGAGTAGAGTTCCTAAAATGTTAATATGTTTTTTTTAGTAGAATGTCAATGCTCACAGTATCAAAGGTTTTTTCAGGTCAATATAGAGACCACTAGTAAGTCCCTTCTTTTACAAAGACGTTGTAATTTGGTAATGCATGTGAGCAATCAGCATGCAGGTGCTATGCTTTTTTCTAAATCCAAATTGGAGAGTACTGAGTATATTATTCAGCTCTAGATAAGATAAGAAATAAGAATATACCAGTTTTTAAAGGATTTTTGAAAATACTGGTAGCATAGAAATTGGCCTATAATTTGTGAATTTGTTAAATTCTCCTGATTTAAATATGGAGATGATTATGTTTTGTTTTAGTTGCTTAGGAAAAACTCCACTTCTGAGGCAGAGGTTAAAGAAGTGGGTGATTTGTGTCAGGATATTTGTATACGTCAGTAAGAGTGTTTTTGTCGTAATGCCATCAGCCCCTTCTCCAACAGAGTTCAGTGACTTTATAATTGTTTCAACTTGGATTTCATTAGTGTACGTTTCTTGTTCACAATTAGCATAGTCATGCCCTGCCATATATTCTATTGGGTCTTTGTTAGAAATAGTGATCTTCCTTTCTATCTTGCTGCCAATGGTTGAAAAGAAATCGTTGAATGCATTAGGAATTTGTTCTGTTTTATATTCATTATCTTCTTCATCTAACATGGATTCTGGGATTTTTTGCTTTGTCCTATGTTTGTTTATCAACTCTTGTAGTAGTTTCCAAGTTTTCTTTCCATTTGATTTGCTACAGTGAAGGGAATTTGAATAGTGTAGCTTCTTTGCTTCTCTGATTATCTTGATAAGTATGTTCCTGAATTGTTTGTATTAAACTTCATTGTGTGGATTTGTATTTTTAATAAATAAACTTCTTATATAGTTTTTTTCCTCAATTTATGGAGCATAATATGCCAGAGCTAATCCGGGCTTTCATTGGGGTTTCCTCCTACTTGGGATTTTTTTTGTTTGTAAAAAGATGCATGTCATCTTTATATGCTGAGAGCAAATCACTGCATGCTATATTTGGGTCATTGTGCTGATTAAAATTATTCAACCTTGATACTCAATAGTCATTTAAGAGATGAATTTGATTGTAATCAAGTATTTCTTTGGGATAATTTGACTCCTTATTTTTGGTTTGGGCAGTTCATGGTTCACGACACACTTTATGCACATTCACGGCTAATGGCGCCGCCCACACTGTTTCGCCGGTAGGCCGCGGAATTGGGAAATGTCCTGAGTGGCGCTAGAGTCGAACCTGGGACATTTGGTACCCATAGCCCGACACCTTAATCACTCGGCCATCCCCGCCCCTTATGATGAATGTGGACGTATCTCTGTTCTCTGCTCTTCCGTGCCATTATCCTTCTATTTTTTGTGTGATAGTTGACTATCAGGCCTTTGTCCCATAGGTCTCCTAGCACCTGCGTTTGTTTTTCCCGTTTTGCTGTCGAATTTTCATGGTCTATGATTTTGTCTTGCTGTCACCTGTCTGATTGAATTTTGAGTCATGCGCAGCCCTCCTGTCATCAAGGTCTTAGAATTTGACCAACACCCTCTTATTTTGTCTCAGACGGTGGCATGCTGAGATTGAACCTTTCAGTTTCACTCCAAGTTTCTCTTTTATGACCTTTTTTGTGATTTCCCTTGTTCTTCCTGGTTCCTCATATGTGTCAGGTGGGGCAACTGGGAACCCACCCCCACCCAGTATCAGATAATCCTTCCGTGTGTATTGTTCAATTTGATCCATCTGATTGTTTGTGTCCACTAGTTCCTTTTTTAGTTGTTTGTTTTCCTCCTTTAATTGTTTCATCTCATCTTTGATTTTTTGCACTCTTCCTTGATATCCTGTACCTCCCTTCTAATCTCCATTTCAATTTTCTGTGTTCCCTCTTGTATGAATTTCCTTACATCCTCCATGACAACCCAGTCCAGGTTCACAATTTGATCCATATCAGCTAGTAAGTTATCAGTTGTGTCGATAATTCTAGTCTAGTTTAACGTACGAATTTATCAGCAGCAGCCCAAGCACAGAATCAAAGGAAAAAAAACAGAACAAGACAGTCTGTATCTATGCCTTGATCTACCGATGCGCCGCTTATGCCCCGTATACTTATGCGTCCGGACCGCTCGCCGTCACAGAGCCGAAGGACGAATCAAGTTTGAACGCGGGAAACTATGTTGCTTCGCACGCCTACTTCTCATGATCTTGTCCCTCAATCCGCATTCCTTTATTACCTGGTATTCGCCAGAAGCTCAGCTAGTTATGCATGCACTATGTGCTATCAAAATGTCACTTGGTTAGCGGTTAAGAGTTGAAGACCGGCGCGATTTAATCCGCGATACCCCAACTTTGACCTCTTTAAGCCGACCTGGCGGGTCAATGGCAAAAGGTAGACAAAATGCATGTACATCACTGAACAGATGAAGGATGATACTACGGCCATTTCCCTATATAGTCTTGAACAAATTTGCAGGGGATGAAAAATGTTCCAAGTCCCTCAGCAGAGTAGTGTGATCTGCGGTAGTCTGTTGGCTGGCTCAATGCACGATATCCATGATATTGCGCAGTACATGTTTTATGAAGTGGACATATTACGTCATCTCAACCCCGTAGAGTGTAAGGTAAGAAACATAGATTGCCAGTTAAATTGATGTTTTGTTGTTGTTGAAATATTGGTCTAAATGGCATGTTTATCTTTCTTCCAAAAAAGCCAATTGTTCATGAGGCTGATTTGTTGGCCTGGTTTGAACAGCTCTTCTCTGTGGTGCCTTCAGTCAGAGTTTTTGGTTCGCTTAGTTTGCACCCATATTTTCACTTACGAATCATGCCGGTCAGTTTGAACCTTAAACTGGAATGCTACGCTCAAAATATAAGGAGAGCGTTGCAGTGGGAGCTAGGCTGAAAAGGATTTCAGCTTTAGGACTTGAACTTTATGCTGAAAAACCTCACATTTTCCCATGGTTCATCGTTAAAAGAATTCTTTCGAGAAGGTTCACAGCCCGAACATTGCATTTATCCGGAAAACTGCTCCACTTACATGGGTTGGAGAGGTAGGGCTAGACACAGCTGAGGGATGCTAAGTAGAAGACAAGCATCGATCTACTGCTCATCGAGTTGAAAGCAGCACACCAGAGGAGCCGATCGATTGCCGTGGAACTCACTAGACTCGAGGCCATCGCCATCGTCTTGTTAGGGCCGACTGAATGCGTGCGACTGCCGCCAGTGCCGCGGCTGGAGCTCCATTATGTAAATATACTCCCTTGTCCGCAACTCACCAGGGCCGCTCCGCTTACACTCGAAAGGTAGCTGCTGGGCTCGTCTGGACACATCCAGACGGATCGATGCACTGGGGTACACGTGTCTGCAACGCCACTGTCAACTGAGTACATAGCGCTGAGAGTCTGCCGGATCGATGCCAGCTGAGTGCATAGCGCTCGAAGTCTGGGGGATGCCATAGCAGTGAGGCCTGATGCCTAGTCATGATGGCTACCATCGACTACCGACGAGCTCTGTAGATGGCGGTCGTTGATGGATGTCACAAAGCTCTGCCGGTAATGGTGCTTACGTGCTGTATCACGCTGTGTCGCCCTGTGTCGTGCTATGTCGCCCTGTGTTGTGCTGTGTCGCCCTGTGCTGTGCTGTGTCGCCCTGTGCTGTGCTGTATCGTGCTGTGTCGCCCTGTGTTGTGCTGTGTCGTGCTGTGTCGCCCTGTGTTGTGCTATGTCGCCCTGTGTCGTGCTGTGTCGCCCTGTGTTGTGCTGTGTCGCCCTGTGTTGTGCTATGTCGCCCTGTGTCGTGCTGTATCGCCCTGTGCTGTGTGTGTCGTGCTGTGTCGCCCTGTGCTGTGCTGTATCGTGCTGTGTCGCCCTGTGCTGTGTGTGTCGTGCTGTGTCGCCCTGTGCTGTGCTGTGTCATGCTGTGTCGCCCTGTGTTGTGCTGTGTCGTGCTGTGTCGCCCTGTGTTGTGATATGTCGCCCTGTGTCGTGCTGTGTCGCCCTGTGTCGTTCTGTGTCACCCTGTGTCATCATGTGTCATTATGTGTCGCCGTGTCGTGCTGTGTCGTGCGGTGTCGCCCTGTGTTGCCCTGTGCCGCCCTGTGTTGTACTGTGCCGCACCGTATTGTACTGTGCTTCCCTGTGTTGTACTGTGTCGCCCTGTATTGTACTGTGTCGCCCTGTGTTGTACTGTGTCATGCTGGGTCACCCTGTGTCATTATTTGTCGTCCTGTGTTGTATTGTGTCGCCCTGTGTCATTCTGTCGCCCTGTGTCATGCTGTATCGCCGTGGCGTGCTGTGTCGCCCTGTGTCATGCTGTATCGCCGTGGCGTGCTGTGTCGCCCTGTGTCATGCTGTATCGCCGTGGCGTACTGAGTCGCCGTGGCGTGCTGTGTCGCCCTGTGTCATGCTGTATCGCCCTGACGTGCTGAGTCGCCGTGGCGTGCTGTGTCGCCCTGTGTCGTGCTGTATCGCCGTGACGTGCTGTATCGCCGTGACGTGCTGTATCGCCGTGACGTGCTATTTCGCCCTGTGTCGTGCTGTGTCGCCCTGTGTCGTGCTGAGTCGCCCTGTGACGTGATGTATCGTCGTGACGTGCTGTATCGTCGTGACGTGCTGTATCGTCGTGACGTGCTGTTTCGCCCTGTGTCATGCGGTGTCGTCCTGTGTCGTGCTGAGTCGCCCTGTGACGTGCTGTATCGCCGTGACGTGCTGTTTCGCCCTGTGTCATGCGGTGTCGTCCTGTGTTGTACTGTGTCACTCTGTGTCGTGCTGTATCGCCCTGTGTCATTCTGTGTCGCCCTGTGTCGTGCTGCGTCGTCCTGTGTTGTGCTGAGTCGCCCTGTGACGTGATGTATCGTCGTGACGTGCTGTTTCGCCATGTGTCATGCGGTGTCGTCCTGTGTTGTACTGTGTCACTCTGTGTCGTGCTGTGTCGCCCTGTGTCATTCTGTGTCGCCCTGTGTCGTGCTGCGTCGTCCTGTGCCCACCGCTCCCAGTCTCGTTACACCCAGTCTGCCGGCCGTTTGATGGCGTCATCTAATGGCCCGATGACGACGTCATACGTGTTGACGTCATGCGCATTGGTTTCGGTGGGCCATCGACTTCCGAAAGTATCCGTGGGCGGTTATCTTCGCAAGTAAAAAAAAAAGCCAGCTATCAGTGCGGTGATGCGTGTCATGTTTCTGACTGATACCATATGACAGAGAAGTGCTGGTTGTGAGAATTGCTGGTGGGAAAATTGTGTTGTTTCATCTCCAAATGTGCATATATTAGCGAGGGCAAACAACTTCATCGAATATCCTGTTGTGCATATAAATATGATGTAATATGTATGTACGACGAGGGTCTAGGCTACGTGAGAAAACGACGTGTATGCACGATTTAACCGAACGTGACCATTACGCTTTTAAAACCTCAATCATGTTCTGCTGCATCCTTTCATGTCGTACTTTCTTAAATCACACTCGCGATTGCTTTTTAAATCAGGATTTGTTTTGCTAGCTTTCGTCCCAATGTTTCCTTTGAAATATTTGTAATATTTGTACCAAGGGAAGGTTTTGTCGCGGTACTTTCCGCGCCCGTACAGCTTGTGGAGCTCACACCACAGGCAGCTGTTGTCCCGGGCCGATTGGGTCAGGCTGCAAACGGCTGGGACTTTAATTCGAATGAGTTATGTTCCATTTCGTGGAGAATGGGTGCTTACCCAACGCTTCAGTGATGTAAGATGGGTGCATCGCAGCTGTGGCTGCTTTGACTGTGTGTCATGGCTGAAGACGCGCGGCTATGGAACGCAAAAGGCGATGCCACTATGGCTGATGTAAACGAGCTCCATTCGACTACACGGCGATCCCAGCACTTGCTCTCGCTCGTGGGAGTTTCGGAGCGTATCGACCGCGTCGGCCATGCAGCTACTGTCGCTCGTCCAGCACTTGCTCTCGCTCGTCCAGCACTTGCTCTCGCTCGTCCAGCACTTGGTCCCGTTCGTCCAGCGTTCATAATGACGTGCAACACTGGTCATACAATTGCTGCTGTGGTGGTGATCGTGCATCCTGGATCCTGGGCTCAGGTCATCTTGGTTCGAAAGCACTTGGCAAGTGCTGAAATGCCAATGATGCGAGACTACTTTTGTATTTCACACTCTAAGGCGCCGAAAGGGGTTTCTGCAGTGGCGTAGCCAAGGGAGGTGGTGCCCCACCCCTAGGATAAAAAATAAACTAGATCGAACAAGTAATTTTGATATTTCCACCACGAACACCATACATCTTCGGCGCCTTTTGCGCGCCTACAGTTTTCTCTATTTCATCACAATCCTCGGGGCCGTCCCCCTTTAGTGAATCCTGGCTGTGTCACTGGGTTCCCGAGTGGAAGAATTCAAGTTTGTTTTCGATCGAGGCACTTTCACTGGAATGTATTAACAAGGTCAGGGTCGTTTTCCGCCAGCTTCCGAAAACCACACCGGCAGCAGAATGGCTGACAATGCTCAAAGCCATTGATGACGTTGTTCATGCTCCATTAAAGGCCTGGAAAAGAAGGCCAACACTTGAGCATGAGCCAGATTGGTTTGGTCGTGGAATGAGCCGCCCTAAAACGCCAATCCACTACCAAACCCAGTCTTGCTCGTGCTGAAATGTTGGTCCCTTTTCCAGACCTAGCTCTGAACCGCGAAGACGGACGGACATATTCTAATGATGCGGTTTTGCTTAGCGCATAGCTTTTGCTGGGTTCTTATACGAACATATATGTTGGTCGCATGCGAATTAGCAATTTATATTTTACAGTGGGTATGTTGACACAAAATATCAGCTCGGATTCTTCTCGTTAATATTCTTCAAACTCATGAGTAGTTCCGACAGGTGCTCAGCAAATCAACGCTCTGCATCGAGTTTGCATCTGCTGTCGACCACCAACGGTGCGTGCACTCGTCTACCCCCCCCCCCTCTCCACTGCGCGCGTAGATAGTCGTGTTTTGTTAAATTAGGCACTTCGACCTTCTCAAGCCACTTCGTGCCGGGGATTGATTGTCGTGTCTAGAACACGTAATGAGGAGTCTGTTTCCTTGCTTTCCGGCGTGCTGCGCGTAGCGTGCTCCTTCACCAGGAATTCTACAAGCTAATTTCACCACGAAATTTACCTTCTTGGCTCTCTTCCACCTGCTTAGTTCCTTTTGCCGAATCACCAGCTGAGAAAAATGTCTCCCAGGCGGCGCAGTAGGGGCGCGGTAGCTCAGTCCGTAGAGTGTCGGAATCTTGATCGCAAGATTGTGGGTTCGAATCCCACAACCGGCGGCATTGCTCATTCCGCGACCAATCGGCGTGAGAGGTTGTTGACGCTATATGACCTAGCTTTTGAATGCGTCATAAAATAACCCAAGGTTCTTTTTCTCAGACGGTGCAGTCGCCCTGACGGGGCCGCGCGCCCAACGGACGCGACCGTGTTGGTCTCCGTGTCGTACGTGATAGGTGTGGTAGGGGTACTCGGCACTGTGCACTGGCCGGCGGGAGTAGGGGGCAGCGTCCCACCGCCACCACCGGCTGGCGCCGTCACCTGAGCAGAGGCTCGGGCCGGAGTCGGCCGTGTTCGCGCCGCGAGAACAGGTCGGCCGACTCCGGCCACCACCGGCTGGCGCCGTCACCTGAGCAGCGGCTCGGGCCGGAGTCGGCCGTGTTCGCCGCGAACAGCGCACAGCAGTCGGCCACTCCGCACCACCGGGCGCCGTCACCTGAGCAGCGGCTCGGGCCGGAGTCGGCCGTGTTCGCGCCGCGAGAACAGGTCGGCCGACTCCGGCCACCACCGGCTGGCGCCGTCACCTGAGCAGCGGCTCGGGCCGGAGTCGGCCGTGTTTGCGCCGCGAGAACAGGTCGGCCGACTCCGGCCACCACCGGCTGGCGCCGTCACCTGAGCAGCGGCTCGGGCCGGAGTCGGCCGTGTTTGCGCCGCGAGAACAGGTCGGCCGACTCCGGCCAATCAGCGGTCGCACCGGCGGCTGACTCCGGCCAATCAGCGGCCGCACCGGCGGCTGTCGGTGATACTCGAATGCCGCGCGACCTGTCGCGTGGTCGAGCCGCCCGCCGCCCGCCGCCCGTCCAGTCCGCGTCAGGATTCTCACGTCGGCGGGCGGTCCGGTTCAGCGCGTCTGGGAGTCCGTTTGATCCGGCAGTCGAATTCGGCATGCTCCACGGTCAATTTCATGACCCTACCCACACAGTGTGAGTGTGACGGGATATACTTGCTATGATTGCTGCTTCAACAGCACGCGGAGAAGGTATACTGGATGGCCGACTTACCTAGTCCACCATTCATGACGCCAGCGCAGGGCACCTTTACGAGCATGAGAAGAACGGGACGATATACCGGACTTCACACCGTTGTCGGCAGCGAACTGGTGGACCGACCATGACTGCGACTCATTATAGAGACACGCCTGTGAGAGGAAACAAAACTGCAGCCACAGAGGTTCCTTTGAAAATAGGCAGCGGATATTGCAGATTAATTCTATCCTGGCCGCTGCAAATAGTGTTCAGAGGACTGCTATGCTTATTACTGCAAGTACTATTCAGAGGATGAATGGGATGTACAACCCAAAAATATACAAGCGTGTCTAATTTCGAGTGAATGAATTACCACCGAAACGTTGTACCAACACACGTTATGAATGTTTCGAAAGAGTTACGGTAGGGTCGAGCCACGAGGGACCGGGTGGGTCTGGCGGATTTTTGTCATGTCCATCAAACAGTAAACACGCTCGGACTTGCCCCCGCTCGTAAAATAACTTAGAAATTAGCTCCGACCCAAAAAAAAACAATTAGCCAACTGTCGCGCAAATGTTCTCTTTCCACTATAAAAAGCACCATAAAAAGTGCAATAAAAAGCTGCTACGCGCAAATGAAGCTTCACGAACTTTGCATGGGTTAGGACGAAGCATACTTACCCGTTTGTTCTATAATACAATTACACCTTATTAGATAACGGTTCGGTGAAAATGCAAGTAGTCGTCTTGATCATCAGCATTGTTGGCGATTCCTATGCTTGTGCAGCGAATGGTGAATGTGTCACGAAAGTATGGCGGCAGTGTTGACGTGCTGCGCAGCCAATCTTGAGCAATGCATGGCCAGAATTAGGGTGCAATGTTAATCCACTGTGTCATGAATTTTGTCCTCTCCCTCTCTCTCTCCCTCTCCCTCTCCATCTCCCTCTCTCCCTCCCTCCTTCCCTCCCCTCCCTCCCTCCCTCCCTCCATCCCTCCCTCCCTCCCTCCCTCTCTCCCTCACTCCCTCCCTGCCTCCCTCCCTCCCTCATTTCCTCTGTATCTCTTTATCTCTCTCCATCTCCATATCTATGTATCTCGCTCTTTCTCTCGCTCTGCATCTCGTTCTGTCAGTCACGTCCTGCCTGACTTGCCCAATGTGTTCGCAGGAATGTGCTGTGTGGTCTTCTCCAATGTCAGCTTGGCTACCCAAATCCCGTGGTGGCAGCCGGAGGTGGTGATGGGGACCAGACCGTATCCCGCACCGTCATATCTATACACGGCCAGGAGTTCCACTGCAAGTAAGTCAACTGGGTGGTGTGTGTAATCGTCCGGACGCACATGCGACCCGGCTGCGCGATCACCGCGCGCGCGCGCGCACACACACACACACACATACACACACACATACACACATACACACATACACATACACACACATACACACACACATACACACACACATACACACACACATACACACACAGACATACACATACACGCACTATATATATATATATATATATTATATATATATATATATATCGCGCATATATCCCGACCATGCTGGTTCATGCTGTTTCATACCGTATGTTTTCCAATGGCTGAGAAGTAGCAGTTTTGCGAGCGGTTCTTCAGTGCCCGTTCGTGAGGACTAGACGCGTTCCCAGCGCACGGCTGAGCCGGCCGCTCGCTGGCTGACGTGCCCGCTGGCCAGCGCATCACGTCTGTTGGCCACGGCTCGCTAGCCAGGCCATCACGTCTGTTGGCCACGGCTCGCTGGCCAGCGCATCACGTCTGTTGGCCACGGCTCGCTAGCCAGGCCATCACGTCTGTTGGCCACGGCTCGCTAGCCAGGCCATCACGTCTGTTGGCCACGGCTCGCTGGCCGGCGCATCACGTCTGTTGGCCACGGCTCGCTAGCCAGGCCATCACGTCTGTTGGCCACGGCCCGCTGGCCAGCGCATCACGTCTGTTGGCCACGGCTCGCTGGCCAGGCCATCACGTCTGTTGGCCACGGCTCGCTGGCCAGGCCATCACGTCTGTTGGCCACGGCTCGCTGGCTAGGCCATCACGTCTGTTGGCCACGGCTCGCTGGCCAGGCCATCACGTCTGTTGGCCACGGCTCGCTGGCCAGGCCATCACGTCTGTTGGCCAGCCGGACACCTGTCCGTTGGCCGGCGCGTCATGTCGGTTAGCGGGTGCACATACACACACATGGTAGCACCTGCGAACATGTGCTACCAGCTGACGATCTTGGTTCTGCCATCTTCTGTAAGCCCTGACCGCGCTGCTGTCCTGCCATCTTCCGTAAGCCCTGACCGCGCTGCTGACCTTCTGCCATCTTCCGTAAGCCCTGACCGCGCTGCTGTCCTTCTGCCATCTTCCGCAAGCCTTTGCAGTGTGCTGCCCTTTCGCCGTCATCGTAAGCCTGGATCGGGTTGCTGCCCTTCTGCTGTGGCTGTGGTAGCCTGTCTGACGCGATGCCGTCGCTTGCCACTCTCTCCGCTGGACGGCGACACGTACGCGCCGGGCAGCTCCGGCCGCCAGCCACCATGGGCCGGGAGAGGGGTCAGCTGGGGTCGGCTGGGGTCGGCGACTCACGAGATCCAGAGGGCTGGTAGTTTCATCGTGGCCCTTCCGAAGATTGACGTAGCATGTTCGATGCCGAGACTGTGCTTGGAGGACAGGTGCACGATATTTGGAGACGGCACGTGCGTTTTTCCCAGAGGGGGGTGTGAGGTGATCGGTAGGTGACGCTGATGCTGGAACAACGATTAGGCAAGGCTTTGCTAGCGATATGGAACTGGCTAGAGACCGTTCGCCCGTAACAGTAGCATGTGCATGTAGTTTAGTTGTGCTGCTAGATTAATCCCATGACCTAAGGCCAGAAGTCGGTGGTCCTCTGGTGGGCCATATGATCTTTAGCTATGCTTAGTGCAACAATTAAGGCTGCTATAATTCATGAAAAAGATGCGTGCTCATTACCGAAGTGATTTTAGGACGTGCACCCACACACCCGCCTACATAAATAGCCTGAATCGGATGGCCGTGGGAGCCTGGCAAGGGAACGGCTTGTGTCATGTTCGTGGTGCTGGTATCACACCCCAGCATTCGTGTAACCAAATGCTTGCGAGCAATTACCAGGCAGTCTGGTGTTAGAGTGCAAGACTTGTAGGTTGTCTATACTGGGAGGTGAGTTCGCTTCCCACAGAGCCCTCACCGTTTACCCGGGGCGCTCGCCGGCAACTTGACAGAGCGAATTTTGTTTGCTTGTCCCGTGTCAGTGCAATGATAGCTAGCATGCTAAATTGATTGTTTTTTAATTGGACCGTTGAACTACACATGTTCGATTGAGCGGTAACTTTAGGTTGTCGGCAAGCTACTTCAATGGGCTCAGATTCTATGAAGCCGTCCCAGCAGACACTCGGGTAAGACTAAAACTAAAACTGAACATTTGCATGCGAGCGTTGGCGTATGAGAACATACGCATGCGAAGATCTCCGTATGAATGCCGTGTTGGCTTGCGCGCGCGTCTGCAGCACCAGTCATTGTTTGGGATGTGGTGGTGGGCCGGGACCAGCTGGATGAGCGCTGTACTGTCATTACAGCGTGGCAAGCGGCAACTTGGACCCGCACCGCAACCCCGACCACGGCATGGTGCTGGACGGCACGCGCTGCGGCAACAACCGGATCTGCGTCAACCAGAGCTGCACGTCCATCTACCCGTACATCGAGCAGGGCCGCTGTCCCACCAACGGCACACACCAATGCTCCGGCACAGGGGTGAGACAGTCCGCCGGCAGGAGGGTGAGACAATGCGCCGGCAGGAGGGTGAGGAAGTCCGCCGGCACAGGGGTGGGACAGTCCGCCGTCACAGGGGTGAGACAATGCGCCGGCAGGAGGGTGAGGAAGTCCGCCGGCACAGGGGTGGGACAGTCCGCCGTCACAGGGGTGGGACAGTCCGCCGGCACAGGGGTGGGACAGTCCGCCGACACCGGGGTGGGACAGTCCGCCGGCACAGGGGTGGGGAAGTCCGCCGGCACAGGGGTGGGACAGTCCGCCGGCACAGGATTGGAACAGTCCGCCGTCACAGGGGTGGGACAGTCTGCCGGCACAGGATTGGAACAGTCCGCCGTCACAGGGGTGGGACAGTCCGCCGGCAGGAGGGTGAGACAGTGCGCCGGCACAGGGGTGGGGAAGTCCGCCGGCACAGGGGTGGGACAGTCCGCCGTCACAGGGGTGGGACAGTCTGCCGGCACAGGGGTGGGGAAGTCCGCCGGCACAGGGGTGGGACAGTCCGCCGACACCGGGGTGGGACAGTCCGCCGGCACAGGGGTGGGGAAGTCCGCCGGCACAGGGGTGGGACAGTCCGCCGACACAGGGGTGGGACAGTCTGCCGGCACAGGGGTGGGATAGTCCGCCGGCACAGGGGTGAGACAGTCCTCCGGCACAGGGGTGGGACAGTCCGCCGGCACCGGGGTGAGTAATTCCACCGGCAGTGGGGTGCGAATTTCACCCAGTATTCTTCACAGAGTTGTGACACGAAGAACATCTTATAGACAATGGTTAGAACCTCATTATCCGTGTAAAAGCATGAAATTAATAAACTGACTTTGTGTGGCCTTGATCTGAAAACTCAAAACAAAAATATACAAAATCACGTCCCTTCGATTTCATTTTGACATACGGCGTTGGCACGATCGTCTTATCTAAGCCCCCACGAATTGGAAGGGTACTTTAGAAGATGCTGGCAGTTGAGATTTGTTTCCATATATGTTCCAACGCAGAATTTACATTAGAGTTGCTAGGCCAGATATAATAACATCTGGCGATAAACTCTTCAACTCGCCATGCGAGATAAATCGAACACCCATTCTAAAAATTTATCTGAAGCTGACGTACCTTCCAAAGTCATAAACACCATTTGACCGTGTATAACCTTCACCTGATTACTTATCCCTCGTCAGGTGAGGGGCCTGGGAGTTTATTGCATCCTATGGGCGCAAGCGATCGCCGCCAAATTTCCGCTAGTTATTGGAGCATCATGTTGCCATCTTCTATGCCAATATATTTCCGAGGTCATGTCAGCTCACAGAGGTGTGACGTCATCAGTGAGTTCATGTCCGGTCGGATTCAGAAGAAAAAAATGTCTTGTCGCGGGTTGAGTTGAATTTTACAAGTAAATGGCTGGCGTTGGTTGACTTATGGTGCTTGGAACTGGACTGAACAGTTTGTGTCATGGTCGTGACGCTAGTATCGCACTCCAGCATTCGTCTGCCAAAGTGCACTCGCCCGCGAATGCTGTCATTGAAGTGGCCATTCATATACAAGCATGCACTGGGCAGTCTGGTGTTTGAGTGGAAGACTTGCAGGTTGTCTATGGCGTGACGTGGGTAATGTCTACTGACCGACGCCGAGCGTGCTGCCGCGTGGACACCAGGCATGCACCAACATGAACATGTGCTTGTGCACGGCCGTGTGGCTGCCAGGTGTGCACCAACATGAACACGTGCTTCTGCACGGCCGGCTACTCGGGCACCAGCTGCTCGCGCCGCACCAACGCCACCCGACCGAGGCCCGGCCTGTTCACGCCGGCGCTCTCCACCCAGCCGCCGGCCACCGCCGGCCACAGCCCGCTCGACTCGATCGACACCAACGCCAAAACAACTTCACTCGGTAATAGGCTGCGCGGCACTCGGCGAGAGGCTCCCGATTCGCTCGGTAAGTCTCCGATTTTCGGTAAGAGGCGCCGCGTCACTGATCAAGGGGCTCCGTGTTGCTCGGTGAGCGCGTGTCGCTGGGTGAGAAGCTTCGAGTCACTCGGTGAGAGGATCCAGTCGTTGGCAAGAGGATCCAGTCGTTGGCAAGAGGATCCAGTCGTTGGCAAGAGGCTTCGCGTCACTCTGTAAAAAGCACTGTGTCACTCGATGAGAGCTCCGAGTGACTCGGTAAGAGGATCTGCGTCTCGATAAGAAGTTCCGCGTAACTCGGTAAGAGGCTCCGCGTCACTCGGTAGGAGGCTCCAGTCATTTGGTAAGCAGATCCAATCACTCGGGGAGCGAAAGCCTCAGAGTGAATCGTTTAGGAGTTGGAACAGCGCC
>JAOTOL010001625.1:2740000-2810000 GCA_034440575.1 Imbricaverruca yamaguchii
TGATGCAACGGTGGTACGGATAGACTATAATAATTATCATAGCCTTCCTTCGAACATGTAAGAGCTTCGGGATTCTATGTTGACTCTGGAAAAAAATGTGCTGCTGGAAATATCTTGAAGAGGGATCGCGTGCGGGGATCGCTGTAATGGGCGTTGTCAGCGTTGTCTATACTGAGTTTGGGAATGTTTTCAGATGCATAAAAGCAGAATATTATGGTGCTACATGTCAAGGTAGCTTCATTGTCAAAGTTAACTTTTTACGCTGTACGTTCTCGGGGTAGTTTCCAAACTTAGTTCTGCACAATAAGTACCCCTCTTAAGATCGTGGCCGCATCGAAACGGTGCGTCTGATATCTGAGGTGTGTGTAAGTGAAGGTTAAGGCAAGCTATCTGCATAATACTATTATTCCTCTGGTGCGTCCCGTGGTTTTTTGTGTCACGGGGGAAAACTGCTTTATTGGCTGATAGCTACATTCACTATTTATCAGCATCTCGTATTTCTGTACGTGGTGCGCGCAGTCCACAAAATCAGAGCCTATGCTATTATCTGATCAACTGCCTTTATAATGGTTCCATTAGGGTGTCTGCATCGATTCCCGTTCTCAGTATTGTATTGTACTGCATTTGCCATCATGTTCATCTATGCATACACAGTTATTTTGGAACATTTCACCATACAGTCATACAACTATTTTAATGCTTGACCAATACAAATGGATAAATATGTGTGCTTCTTCGTTGTCACATTACATTATGTTATCTCTTGCAGCGCTTTCACGTTGTGTTACATGTTTTCATTGTCTGATACTAAGCCACCGCTGAGCGAAATGCGACCTTTTGCTCGCAAAACACATGCCGCATGTGCACCCTACTTACCTGAAACTGGACATAGCATGCCTCACACTTCGTGTCCTTCCAATGGTCTTTTCCACGTGAAAGCCGTCCCACCAGTTGGAGCCCTGCATCATGACAGCAAATTAAGACATCAGCTAATTCGCAATCGACAAATACCAATACCACTGCACAAGAAATTTCCCAGAGCCAGCTTCCCGTCTTGCTGAGGTTCATGATTAAGATGTAAAAACATGTAGAAATTATCGTAATTTTGCTGGTTGGTATATTTCACAAAACGGCTGTTGTATGTGAGTAAAGATTATTTTATTCTGTCCTACGATATCAGCAGAATATATGCAGTTCCATTAATACTTGCACCCTGGCCTGCGAAAAGTTTTATTCTTCTTCCATGCCCGCCAGCAAAGCAAATCGTAGGATCCTAGGATGTGGGGCACTTATGACGGACTGTGGGATACTGACCCCCCAGTTTGTTCCCATGGTAGATGCTCTGATGTTCATTTGTATGGATGATGAATAATACTTGATAATATGGAATGACGAGAAGTTGTCGAAGCATCGATAAACACGCGTTAAAGAGAAAGAAAAAACTTTCTCTTGTTCCGCCTGTGAGAAGGAAGTTGGCCATGCTTCAAGATTGTGTGTATGTGTGTGAATGTGTACGTATGTGTATGTATGTGTATGTATGTATGTATGCGTTTATAGCCTATCATTATGTAGTTTCGAAATGTTCAGTATCATCGTTAATATGATATTCGGTGAATGCGATCCCCTTATATGAGATCCTGTTTTTCCAACATGTCGGGCCACTTTGACCAATTCTGTTTTTTCTGGACTGTTTCAATATTTATTTAGAAGTCGAGGAGCGCCTGTTTTATGCTTTCCGATCGACGGTTAATTTGGAGTCATGTTTATGGCGCCGCAAATAGGATAATCCATGCACTATGCGAGTATGACTCAGAAGGCAAGGGATTAATTTTTCCTCGAAAATCTACTAACAGAGAATTGACTCACCTGGATGTCCGCCCTTCCGAATGCATCCTTGGTGGAGAGTGAGTGACGTAGGTTGCTGACCGTACGTGCCACATGTGTGCAACGCGACAGGTGGTACTACATAGTTGACGTCGTGTAGTACGCAATGGACTGACGCTCCCACTCATTTATCTGTGTTGTTACTTCCTCTGATACCTTTTCCCAGTCAAGCCTGTAATGATCTGTTTACTTTGATTGAGTGGAGAGATGATAAGTAGCAGTTATCTGGAGTAATGGATTGGAAAATGTGTCCGCGCAGTGAACGGTGGGCTGCTACAAGTCTGCATTGCGTCGTGGCCAAAATATAAGTAGCTCTCAGCACTAGAGACATGGATGCTGCAGCATAGACAGAGCCGTTACAAGGCGACCAGAACTACCCCTATTATCCATGGCTCCAATAATCCACTACGTTAGACTCTACCGTTGGAATTGAGCTTAGTCTTTAAGTGACATCTTATATGCCTAGGCAACACTACTGTCGTTAGTATACGCAATTTTTGTTATATTGGGCTGGTACTTATCTGGGCGCTATAAGACCAATGCCGTCGATGCACCTTGAAGCACAAATAGCTGACTAACTAGCTCTGATATCTATCAAGTATATATCCGGAATCATTTCTCACCCGAACGGAGGCGGGACGACGGTCGAGATTGAATTCCTCTTGACCGGCGGTGACCTGGTGCAGTGGCCTCGTTCGGGCCACCAAGGCCATGTGGCTGGCGGTGCTCTCGGTGACCTGGTGCAGTGGCCTGGTTCGGGCCACCAAGGCCATGTGGCTGGCGGTGCTCTCGGTGACCTGGTGCAGTGGCCTGGTTCGGGCCACCAAGGCCATGTGGCTGGCGGTGCTCTCGGTGACCTGGTGCAGTGGCCTGGTTCGGGCCACCAAGGCCATGTGGCTGGCGGTGCTCTCGGTGACCTGGTGCAGTGGCCTGGTTCGGGCCACCAAGGCCATGTGGCTGGCGGTGCTCTGGGTGACCATAGTCAGCTCCAGCTTTATGTCGTTTGCACTGGTCGCCGTGTGCTACAGATGTACTGGAGATGAGGGCCCGGTCGACGCTGCCGGATGCTGAACCATAGGTGTAGAAACAGGGGCCAGGGGACCATGCCCCCTCCCCACCTCTCATGAAAGCTGAACATTAACGCTATGGCGATGCATGGTAACATGGTAAGAATCAACTGCAAAAGAGGTTTCCTCCGCCCGACACACACACACACACACACACACACACACACACACACACACACACACACACACACACACACAAACAAACACACACACACACTTTTTGAGACGTTACTACGCTTCGGTGCTGAATCAAATATTTGCTCTCTGTCAATGGCCATCAAATATTCACATGCGTCGGGACTGATCTGTTGACGGCTTCCGCTTTCGCTGTGTTGCGCCGGAACGCCCGACTTGGTGTTGCGAAAAACGCACAGGGTCGGGCAAATTGACGGGCCAAGCGGCTGCCGGCCTGAACGTATGGAATGCAATCAGTGACCAAATGGCATTTGGCCAGAATGTGTGCAATAGAAAGGGAAAGACAGGCATTTCCGGCGAAGCGAATTCGAAGCAAGGCAAGAGAGCATTTCAGATTCACACTAACTAAGCCAATGGTTTTAACCAAATTTGCAGCTGTAAATTTTGGTACAAACTTGATACGTAATCCTTGGAGTGATCGACGGCATCTGTTCAACGTTTCTAACTTTTTGTCGTTGGAAATTTGTTACTTTCAAGTACGAGTGCGTTTAGTGACAAATTACGATATATTACATCTTGAAAGATTTACTAAGGCATGTCAGAAAGAGGAACTCGGAGATGTCATCCGTGGTGTACGCGGACACAATGTTGAGAACTCTTGACTGCTAGCCGTGTTCGTCCACGCCGGCCGAACGCCACCCAACGGCCGCGCTGTCAATCCGTGTATATCTGTGTCATCGCTAGATGGCGTGTGACATGCATTGACCCTGCTCATTCTGTTTCTACCGCAGTGAAAAACGATGGCAGCTCCACGCTTCATTTGGTGATAATGCTGGTATCGCTGGTAGGACTGATCTTTCTCTTCTTCACCTTTGTTGCGCTGTGCTACAGGTCAGTCGCAGTCGGATCTGTGGGCAGGTTAGTACACGTTCACAATCACAGATGTCAGCACTCGGCATCGGTCGCAATGCAACAAATTTTGTGCATTTTCCCCTGATACGGTTAGCTGTTTCAGATCGTTTGGAAGCTGAAGTTATTGAAGTCAAGCTTTACTTTAATCATGATGATTTTGGTTACTGCATCTGGAAAGGCACTATCAACTTGTACCAAAACTTAATCTGCGCTAATTATTGACAACCGCGCATTGCCTCAAGAAGAGTAACACGACTGCGAAAACAAACGGAGACGTTTGCTGTGTTCGAGGATGGAATGCCGAACATGGACAAAGCTGAATCTGAACCAGCTGCCGCTATCATGGTGCATTTTGTGAAGGTGGCCGGATTCCTGCGCCCAAAATTGCTCTCGGGTTACCTGCTATTCACGCCTGCGCGATTTTTGTGTGCAATCCAGATTTGGGCCTAGTTTTTACTAGACGGTCCAGAAAGAGTTGGCATTGCCGGCACTGTACCGCAAGGTATAGTTTGGCAATTTGTGTAGATAATGGGAGCGGGTTTTGAGCCGGCAGTGACGACTCTATGCTTGTGAATGCGACCTGCGCCAATTATTATGCGTTTCTCGTCGTCTACTGGTGTTCTTAGCTGTAGCCTTTCTTCTCTGTGCCAGCACTGTCATGTCAGCACTGTTTTATGCATAGTATTGTATAATATGTAATGGGTAATGTTCTTCCATGTCACGAGTGTTTTGTGTTCATTGGAATCATGCAGTTGTGGAAGAGAAAGTGTTGATTTGCGGTGGTAATAGTACTCAGGTGTAGGTAGTTCGAGGAACTTGACCATTACTTTGCTGTAATATTCGTATCTTTGATATCCAGTCGTCACCACGAAGTGTGGGTGCAGCAACACTGTCATGCAACTTTCTTTCCGTTCTAGAGAATATTTGACTTCTTGTGCTCATGTCGGTTTCCAAGAATATCAAATGCCTTCACCCCCTTTTCCAGAATCCACCAGTGGGAAAGGCTATTACAAGGAGTAAGCTTTTAACCCGCGCCGTATCGGGGAGGGGTCGTTATCGCCCCTCCCCCAAGGTCTTCCGCGGATTTTGAGTATGGTCAACGAGTTAGTCAAGGTCAAGTGAGGTTACCCCCAAAACACTTCAACCAGTCGTCACGGTTTAACGTATGGATATATTTCAATGAAACTTTCAGCGGTTGCTTATCTTTAGGGACGTAACAAAACGCACTAGAGATTTTTCCGTTTTTTTTTTAAATTACTTATGTGTTTTCCATATTTGGCCCTTAGAGTTCAAATAGAAGACTCTGGCTAAAGTGAGCATTTTGTATTAGTGCAAGGTGACTTCGAACAACGTTTTTCGGTGCACTCTATCCATTAGAAAAAGGAATATTTAAGACAACTTGAAAACTAAAGATTCGAAAGAGAGAAAATTTGGGGGGCCAAAAATTGTATTGCCCTGGTCGATTTCGCTTTCCTTTTCTTATTCAAAATATTTTTTACTCTCCCCAAAATGAACTCCCCAGAGCAAAAAGGATGGTGCAAGTCGTGAAAACCTGGGCTCCCTACAGGTGTCACTTTTGGGGAAAAGAATTGGGGGTGGTGTCTGGTCCTACTCGTCGAGCGCGTTCCGATGGCACCTCTTTCGTTTTCTTGTGACGCTTTGTTTGGACATTAGAGGGTGTCCCTATCACCCCTCGGAAAGACGGGGAGGGTTAAAGGGTGACAAGTAGTCGCACTGAAATTGGTTACACACGATGTGATATAGCTCAGTGTTCGGAAAATGAACTCTACTTTGCGGTCTACTTTACGATCTGGCACTGTCGTCGTCCTGACATTTTTAATGATTGGTTGATATCATGACTAGAATGTTTAGCTTCATTTTAAGGATTTTTTTTCCACGAGGAATGATCACATTCCAGCGATGTTTGTTTGACATGTCACATATTTGACAAGAGAAATCGTCGAACTCGTGGAAGTCAGCACTGGAACAGCCTGTTGATGCTTTGTGCATGTCAAATTTGTATTGCCGTTAAGAATTAGGCTTCTGCCCACCGTGGAGGTTCCGGATAGCGTAACCCACCGCCCACTTCCAAATGCAGATTAAACAGCCATTCTTTTAAGTTAATGAATTCGTTTCCGATCCAGCGAAGCAGCCCTTCAGTTACAATGTAAGGCAGCGTGATCTCCGCCACTGGAGGGCGGGTGCGGGCATGCATCCCGCAGTAGTTCTGCTACTCGAAATTACGATCAGTACCTCCGCATGCAGTGTATGAAAATATCTCCACATCCCTTAACGGTCAGGCGCTGCCAATAGGCAGCCCGCCCCCTCCCACTTGGCAACTAAAATAGTATAGGTCAAACGAGAAAGTTTGAGATTCACCACGGAAAGCAAAATGTTTTCGGCGCGCTGCGCGCTCCGAAAGCGTTCTCTTTTTCAGGTCTTTCTTGGTCGCCCTCCCTCCCCCTAAGAAAATCCTGGCTGCGCCACTGCTCCCGGCCCTGCACCCGACCTCTTTCCCAGGAGGAGTTCTTGCGATGATGCCATGCGTTTTATTGGCAATTGTGCCTCGCGTCCATTAGCGAATCTTTCCAACAGGACAACTGCTGAAATATATTCTATGCATTCCACACGAGTGCCAAGCCATTATGCAACTTGCAACTTCTGAATTAGGTATGGATTAGTAAGCCGCCCTTTCATTTGTCACCACGCACCTTTCTCTGTTATGTAACGCTACATTTATTTATTTACTACATACATTTATTCTTGTCAGCGTTCGTCTGTATGCTCACACTTGATTGACTTCCTATGATCTTAATCTGGAGTGCACTCAGTATTTCCATAACAGCAGCACAGAAAGTGGGTAGGCCTGGTGTAAAGCTTACGTCTTTATCAAAATCACGCCAGAAATCCACCTCTAGCTAAGTTTCTGTCAAGTATCGGATAAACAGCCAAAAAAGGTTGGGAAATTTGCTTTGTAAAACCTCGCCATTTTCTCTTAATAAGCCTACAATCCTCTAAAGCGCATACTTTGACGCGATTCTTCATCGAAATTCTGAAGTTTTAAGGAAAACACTAGGCGGCTCAAATCCTGAAATGGTTACGTTTAGTGGGCATGAAAAGATGGACTTCAATTAAAGCATATTTCGAACTATTCACACGCAGTCCCATAAGTTCACATTAGCCCGTTTCACGACGACCAATGAGCACCGGGATGCAATGTCGATGACTTCGTCTAGTATGAAGGGCATATCATTGAAATATATGTGCTTTATTTGTTGATCTGAAATGTTCAAGAATTTTGAGCTATAAAGTAATGAATTAAATATAAAACTTAACCAACATATTCAAATTGTTGCACAGTTTGAAAAAGCGCTCAATTCACAAAAACAACTAGTCAATCTGGCCGTATGTGTCACCATGGTCAGGAGGTAGGAGTTGGATAGAATATAAATTTGCCGTTTATTGCCAGTGAATATGCAATATTGGGGAGGTAGTGGTAGTATGTATCTTGAAGATGATTATTGTCACATTTACATTTTGTTTTATGACTTTGAAGTACTTGTATTATGAATAATTATTGAAATACATAAGTTCCAGATGCCATGATTCCATCTTAACGCCCCCGAAAATATTCAATTATCTCTACTTTACAAGCGGGTTGTTTACAGTTGTAATGTCGTCCACTGTGCACCATACGAGCCTCCGTTTTAAAATGTCGTTGTACTCCTACTTCAACAACCTCCACTGGGGGGGGGGGGGGCAATTGACCCTTGTCTTTTAATATCATACGTGGGAGAAGGAACAAAGAATAAATTCCTTGCAACACGCCAAAGACGACAATATGTGCAAACTATGCGCATCTGAGACAAACTTTGTTGGCTTGTCCGACATATTTCAGTCGTAAATGATACAATGGTAGCACAAATGGTGACGTCATTCTTAAACGTGGATTATGATTCGTCATAACTATCATAAATGGCCCATCACTTACCGCAGTTAAAGCTGGTTGGCAACATTGATCAGAGCGATAAATTGTTCAGAAAACTTGGCATTTGAAGACCGCTGAATTCGGCAAACAGCTGTTGTCATCAAGTGTACTTCCGAAGTCAGGCTCACTTGGTCGGACTTCCAGATTTCCAACTTTTCTCCAGACTTCCAGATTTCGTCCCAAGCGCGGATGTATGTGTACATTTTCAGAGTTTGTGCATACACAAGCTGTTACTAGTCAAAACCCATGTCGTATTAGGTAATTGAACCTACTCTGATTGTTTAATCATATAATACATTTGTCAAATGTTCGGTTTAAAAGCTTTCAGATCGACGTAATCATTATGGCCTGACACCGCCATTGAAATGTAATGGCTATTACTTCCTGCTAGTGCACGCGTGAAACCGCCTATTCACGACATTGTGAAACTGTGGGCGATGTCAAGCTTTTTAGAACTGCTTCGTGAACATTTTGACAGCAATTCTCTGTGGGTTATCTATGGGTGAGTCGCATGCTTTGGCTGGATTCAGCCAATCCGTGTGGGGGGATGGCATCTTGACGTGTCACGTCGGCCCGCGCCATCGGCGTGCGCCGACGTCGGTGTCCGTGACGTCACTCGCTGGAACGCTCTAATTGTGGTTGTTACGTGACCGCCAGGCGGCGGAGCACCATGCCCAAATACGGTGCGCACCTTGGCAACAAGGCCGCGTTTCCAGCGCTGGCCATGCCACTCAACAACAGAAACTCAAGCAGCGCCGAGGACTTGGAGGCCTCGAGGATGATCACCTTTGGCTCCATGCCTTCATATAGGTAAGCATAAGCGTTGACATGTCCTCCTCCAGTTTGCCAATGCAATCAGCGAGCCGACTGAAACTGGCAGGATAGGTGCATTTGGATGTTTTTCAACGTCGCTTCGATAACTGTGCTCGGTCCCGCCCTCCAACGCTTGTGAAGTTTGGTTCCCGCACTACTGCCCTCATGGTGTGTCGTGCGCCTTCCCGTGCCATCAATATACTCTGCTTTGTAAGAACCAGACGTTAAGAATTGCACGATGGCTTAGCGGTGACGGCATTGACACGTAATAAGCATCCACCCGCCTGGGGTTCCTCCAAGCGTCCCTTGTGAGCTCGACGGTGATAAAGTAACCGATTGGTTGGAATCGTATTGGTACAAGTAGTTCGTGTACATGTGCCGGAACGCCTCTCTTACGCCAGTACAAACTGCGCCGGTGTACCATGACTACGTAACGCCGCGGCGCGTTACGTAGTCATGGTGATTAACTTCCATTTGGATGGGCGCAAAATGACATTGACGGTCGACGCGCCCCTAAACACCAATCCAATCCAATTTCCATGTGACGAAAGATGACTCAGTTATTTTTATCCTTGGTTGGCATGGTGCAGTGCCAAACAAAACACTGATTACTTATTGAGGTAAATTATTGGATTTTCTTATGCAAGTGTTGGCTCTCTTAGGCCCAATGCTTAAAAATGTAGCCATGCAAACTTGGTGCTGCTCGACGCAGATGACGAAACGAGAAATCACGAAGTCGAGTAAAGTATCACCTGGTAGCCTTTCACTCTTAGATTTAACTTGATCATGTTTGGACGTGAGATGCTTCACTAAGCTACTATCAACAGTGTAGGATACTGTTTACCGTACGGTAGAGAATTGGTATGGTATAACGTGCACGATGAGGTGTTTGCTTATTTTCTCGTTCCTATGACGTTGCATAATTGGAATGCAACTCTCAGCAGAACAGCTGAGAGATCATAAAACATTGTGCGATCTCGCGCACAAAGCGTTCTAACACATCCACAAGCAAGGACTCGAATGTCTACTATCACTTAGATGGCTTGCCTTTCAAGACATCAAACTGAAGCCTTCAGTATGGGTGTTGCTCACAATGGACCTCTTAGACAACCAATTAGAAGATGTAGCAAACTCCGACGGATTCCGGCGGTCAAGATCGAAAGTTGGCTGCCATTTCCACGAATTAGTTGTCTGGGAAAGTTCATGGTCAACAACTTCTTTTTCCGAGGGCTTTTTCAGAGTTTTGTCTCTGGTCGGAGTGATTGTCTCAGTAAGGGAAAACTGTAAGGCCCTCCCTCCCAGCCGTGATCTTCAGTTGGCCTGTCTCATCATGCTGCTACTACCCGTGGCACCGCGCGATTCCTGCGGCGATCGACATGAATGCAGCCAGCACGGGTCCAAGCAAAAAGTCCTATAGTTAGGGGAAAATATGGTTCATATTCGTGGACAGGATTCTTCAAGCTTTCAAATGAAGCTGATTTTGTCCCATTTTGATGGCATTTGAGATCGAAAATGTGTGAAAAACAAGTAAGTTTTGCTGGAGCGCCTACCGGACTATCCAGCCCATATGAAATCACCGGTTGCCAAACGATATTGGAGGGCCCCGTCCCGACCCGTGGTCGCCATGCCTTGTGTGAAGTTGTGCACCAACTCGCCGTTATGTTTTCTCACGACTAAAACGTGCGGACTTTTAGCAAGTATCTCCTCTCTTGTATCCCGACGCTATTCTTGGCTGAGCTGGTCTCAGGCCACGTGTAGGTTCGTATTATTATAAGGGTTATTGGGCTGAATTATGTATTCTCATTGTTAACCGATGTTTCCATGTATATGTACGTATGTATGTGTGTGTATGTGCTTGTGTATGTATGTTCCGATATATTGGATGTCTTTTTTTTAATGTTCGAAGTTTTGGCGGCGAATAGCCTGGCAGTGAAATGAAGTGTTGGTGTCTAAGTTATTCTTCTTTCTCTTATTAGTATTATTAGTATTAGTGGTATTAGTAAATTATTAATATTATTATTATTATTATTATTATTATTCCTCTAATTATTATTATTATTTATTAATAATGTTTGTGTCGGCATTAATCTCCATGATTTGAATCAAAGCGCAATGTTCCACATCCGCCAAATGTATGTCTCTAAGTTTTCCCTTCCGAGCTAAGGCATGCTCATATACCCATGATTGATTGCATGGAGGACGCATTGGTAATAGCGATGCTCTGGCAGTCCGTCATCTGTTCGTGATCCCGGGATTTTTATGAACAGGCATGTCAACATTTCGGCCGTGTTAATTGAACAATCTAGAAGCGGCGCGTTTTACTCTTTTGTTAGCTACGGCGCAATCAATATCGACCGTCTGGTAGATTTCGGAGTTGATTGTGGCCTACCGACCGCCTAAGTTCTGAATCCAGCGCGATCTCCATGCTGCTTTAGCGATAAACGACGGCTCCACACGTCTTCGAAGGTCGATAAAAGTCAAAAGTCTTCAAAGTCGTAGATCCCACCTTCCAGTGGCAAGATTCATTCGCCTGCGACAGGGTATATTTAGCAACACCCTAAATATAACTTGCGGGACATGCACTTCAGATTTCAAGGTTTTGCTGTGAATTAAGGATCAACATCAAGTGCGAACTTGTCATCCAATGTGAACATCTGTTTTCTGAGCGATCAGTGTTACAATTTGACACTTTTTTAATTGGCCCAACAGCTACATCTGAAGTGGTGTCTGACGTCATAGAATGCATCTAGGATGGCAACCTTGTCTTCATCGGAGCTGCCGAATTGGGTGCTATTGCTTATCGTGTAACTCATTGAAATCGATCGGTAGCTTCTGACATATGGGTAGGGTCATCTGACCCCTTAGTAAATGGACGGCGCTTAAATACCCCTAGTTAATGCCAGACTGGCCTGCTCATGACGCTGTTTCTGTTCGGGTGCTGTATGCATTCGTTGATCCGCTGAAGGCTGCATTGTGCCTGTGACTTGGTGCCACGAGTGCTGTATTGTGCATGTGGCCCGGCGTCATGAGTGGTGTATTGTGATGTGACCTGGTGCCATGAGTGCTGTATTGTGATGTGGCCTGGCGCCATGAGTGATGTATTGTGATGTGACCTGGTGCCATGAGTGCTGTATTGTCGCAGCGCTATGTTCCGCCACTGTGTTCCACTGCTGTGTTCCGTCACTGTGTTCCACTGCTGTGTTCCGTCACTGTGTTTCACTGCTGTGTTCCGTCACTGTGTTCCACTGCTGTGTTCCGTCACTGTGTTCCACTGCTGTGTTCCGTCACTGTGTTCCACTGCTGTGTCCTGTCACTGTGTTCCACTGCTGTGTTCCGTCACTGTGTTCCACTGCTGTGTTCCGTCGGTGTGTCGCAGCGCTATGTTCCGTCGCCCGACAGCCGCATCAGTGAACGCAGTTCTTCGCTGCCCAGGGACCACAAGATGCAGCATCGGCATGCTCCCAGCCCGCGCGGCTACCCCGCCGGCAGCCACAGTGGTCACGGCGCCCACGGCGGTCACGGCGGTCACGGCGGTCACGGCGGTCACGCCGGTCATGGCGGTCACGGCGGCACGCCCGCGGCCGCGTCCAACCGGCTGCCCGGGCCGTCCGTGCAGCTGGCCGGACCGCAGGGTCACGCCGGTCACGGCAGCGGTCACCTGGTCCACGGCAGCGGCCACCTGGGTCACGGCAGCGGTCATCTCAGTCACGGCGGCGGTCACGTGTTGCACGCGGGCGGACCGCCGGGCCTGCCGACGCGGCCCGGCCTGCCGCTGGCCGGACCGCCAGCCGGTGCTACGCCCATAGAGCCGGGTTAGTCGCGCGACAGTGTAAGATATTCGTAGGGGGCTAGGGCGGACCGGAAACTGGCCCGCGCCTCCGCTGCCTCTCCCATTTAGGAAATTGTATTGCTGACCTGTCTTGTGTGGCGGTGCGACTTTTCTGGAAATTTGATGTTGTTGACTCCTGAAGCGCCTGTTTAGGAAGGTAAAGCAGCGACTTGTATTCAGCTGAAGTCTGTCTGTACTGGCTGTGCCCTTGTCATGGTCCATTTTCCGGTATTGCAACGTGTTTGAGCCGCGCTCGTTGCCGACGTTCCAATTTGACCGGCCGGGGACTGCAATGGAGAACGTGCCGCCATTCTCTTCCCGGCCATGTGAGCACAAGCATGGGCGCGCGACTGCTGTCGGAACCACACGATCTGACACCGACGCCACGTGCTCGGCAGACGACGACGACGATGGCTTCCTGGACCCGCGCGGCAACAACATCAGCAAGCCGCCCGAGAAGGGCATCCTGAAGAAGGCGGTGGCGGGCAGCGGCAGTCTGTACGGCTCCCTGGGCGGCGACAGGTGGGCTGAGGAGAGCCAGTCAGACAACGCCGAGGTGCTGTCAGCCTCGGACAACAACCACGATTCGGACACCAACGGACAGGTGACCGAGGTGGAGCGGACGCTCAAGTCGCTCAACGGCTACCACGAGGACATCCTGGAGGCGCTGCGCAACGCGGCCAGCACGCGCGGCGCCTCGTCGGCGTCGTACTCGGACGAGCTGCGTAAGTCGCTCACCCTCAGCTCCAATCCTGAATTGGCGCGGGCGGGGGCGTCGCTGCTGGCGTCCGGCGAGGACTCGACTGCCGGCACGCCGCCGCCGCTGCCGGCCACCATTCGCATCCGCAACCTGGAGGACCTGATCCGCCAGCTGGAGCAGCCGCCGCTCCGACTGCGCTCGCCGTGCAGCTCGGATGAGCTGCGGCTGAGCGAGACGGAGGCCGACCGCCAGCTGCGTCTGGAGAGCTCGTCCTGCACCGAGTCGCAGGGGTGCGTGGCCGGCCGGCGAGCGCGTTTAGTTGGCCTGGGTGTCGGTAGATGGTGGTAGCTGCGCCCCCGCCCGGTCGTCCTCTCCGCTTGCATGCGCCGACCGCTGTGTGTGTGTGTGTCGACTGGCTCGGACCCCACGGCACCGGCGGCGTCGCGACGCGTTGGCCGGCCGCCGGCTCGCCGCGCCTGTCGCGCCACGTCTGAAAGCCGGCCGTGTCGGTGCCGCCGTGCCGTGACGCGCTCGTAAAAGACTGCCGGAAGCGGCGCTGGCATCCAGCGACTCCGCTCTCGTGAGATCGCGGCAACTTCCCGACCCGATTGCGCTGCAACTTGGACGTGCTGACGTCTCGAACGGAAGGAGTGCGGCGGCTCCAGCATGAGGCTGTCCGCACAGCCGCGCCTCACCGCTGGAGCGGACGTGTCGTGTGCCGCAGGCCGGGCATGGTCCGTGTGCGGGTGGCGATGTTGACGGTGCCGTGGGGCTGCCTGCTCGGGCTGCTACCATTCTCCACTCCCATGTTGTGTGCTACGTGCTTGTTCAGTAGCCTGTCGTGCGTCGGCAGTGTCGACTGCGTTGGTCACTACGTGTGAGCTGTAGTTTGAGCAAAGATCAGTTTTGTATGTGCTGGTCGCTCTGCGTAAGCGTCGTCACGTTCTCTGTCTCCTTCATTGCCTTTGCAGTTTCAACAGTAATTATTGGAGATTGAAAAGCAAAATGGGCAAAATGGGCTAACCTAATGGCAAGTTCGCCGTTATAGTGTCGGAGCCAGTGATCGCTCATACTTGTCTCGCAGTTATTCCGAAGATTCATTATTTTTTACCAAGAACGGGCACAACCTCACTTTATTTCCTCGACTCTTGGTTCAACTCCCACCTGGGTTGACTTTACTGAGGCTTACTGACAGGGGGCACAGTTAGTGGTGGCCGTCTTTTGGTGATAAAGCGTCCAAGATTCCGGTCAGTTTTGTGGGAATGCATGAAAACTAACCTGTTTTCAGTGATGGCAATGCAATCATGGAGCTTTGCTGGTAATGAAGGTGGTCAAGGATAATGTGTTGGGGAAAAAATCATACGGATGTATGCGATTCCTTGTATTTTCATGTTGTAACTTCACGGCGAACTTGGCATACATTTTCGGGAAAAAAAGCTTATCATTAATTTTCAACAAGGGTAAAAAAAGCAACTTAAATAATAGATATTGCAAAGCATCCAGGAATATTCAGCATGCGTGTGTTCGATTGTTAGAGCTAAAAAGCAGCTCGTATAATACCGTGTCTATTTGTATACCATGCCTTCTCACTGTCTAGATGTCAGACATTGTCGTTTGTCAGAACACCCAGTCCTGTTTGGCTGAATTCCAACTGTCCAGCTATCAGACTCCCTACAGCTATGCTCCCAGTTCGGGGGCGGATCCAGGATGTGTCGCGGAGGCTCTTGTCCGGAGGTGTGCCGTTTCTTCGCCGACCGCTAAGGTACACATAGGCCCCTCTAGGTACTCTAGCAGTGGCGCCCCTGCGATTTTCGGCCTTCGACTGAAAATCCATAAAGCGGGACTGGGGGGGGCATTGGAGCACATTGAAGGGCCGCCATTTCCTTTCAAGGGGCACTATTCTTAAAGGAGCGCCTCTAGCTGAAATGTCAGTTGAGCGAGAGGCGATGGTGGCTGAGCTTCAGCATTCCCAGAGAGGCGCCTTTTCCAGGCCGGATGACCGCCACTTTCCAAGGGGTTACGCACATGCCCTCAGTGCCCCTATACCCAGCCCACCTCCAGTTTACTTTTTGTTTTTACCGTTTGTTGAAGTCCATTGGATAATGGCCATGGACGTAGTAAATTAGGAGCAAAAATGCAGGGATTGGTAGTGAATATGCTCACTACCATAGTTTCTACAGTTATATATTAGCAGCAGTTTTCTTATATACGCTTTGCGGCCCATCTTCGGCGATATTTGTGACCCACTTGAAATGCTCATGTGCGTTGTTGATTTTGATGTTCTGGTCTTTTCACCATCCTTCGTTTCATTTTCCGAGCGGGTTGGAATAATCGCTGGTTTTCCTTCAAGCTGACATTTCAAAATTTGTTTCCTCACCATGGAACAACGACAGGCCATTGTCAGCATGTAATGGACAAGTTTCATGTCTGGACAGACCGTATTTTTTCGAGCTTCACTAGTGATTTGTAATTTTAAGGACGATGGTCGTAGTCATTTATTTTATTTTTTAAATCCCTGAATGACATAAATAATTTAAAGAAGCTCCCCGAAATGCCTCGCTTTGTGATTTGTGAAAATATCTGTGACGTCGCATACATAGAGTTCAGCGGTGCTTGATTGCCACCCATTATAACTTCCATTTTGGACGCTGCCAGTTCGTGATAAGCGCGACAGTTTTAGCTTGGATCACATCCGATCGTTGGGGGCAAATGGATCGTAGAAAATGGAGATGTTATTCTTGTTTGTGCCGATGTATACAAAGGTAACTACAAGTAAGCCAGAAGCAATGTTCATCGGCCTCCCGACGGCCGACAAGATGAGGACGTTGTCGAACGATTCTGCACGCCCAGGCAGTCCGCTGATCTCTGCTAGTGGTCCCGCTTGCTGCGACGAGCATTTCTATCTGTATATGCCACAGGTAGACAGGCTATGAATATTTTGCTAGGCGTGGGCACGCCTAAGGGTGAGGATGTAGGCTGGAACCAGAGTACTTTCCTCTGAGATATTGAGGTTTTTCACATTAATGTTTATCTTGAAAACGGTGATTGTGTCTTCCTTTTTTGTGAAAGCTCCCACAAGATAGAAGTATACTTTTTTTTACAAAGATGGGAACTGTTACTTGTTAGTATCCTTCTTGTTGGAAGCATGGATGTCCACAACCCTTTCATGTTAGCATTAAGTGAAGATAATTGACATTTTCTAGCTGACTGCAGCATGCTCGAGATGGCAAGACGTTTGGAAAATGTGTGCTTTAAGGTATTTTTTTTACTTGCTTAAATTTCCCCTTCCAGTGCAATTTTCATGAATGTGGTTAACATGATGTGGCTTCTCGTTTTCACTGTAAATGCATCTTTTCAGTTGGCTGACAAAATAACACCAACAATGTGCTTGGAGAAGGATAATATAGCAGACAAATGGTGCAAAAAGAAAAAGTGTAGCATAGCCTAACCTAACATGACATAGCCTTCCCTGGTAAAAAAAAACACAAAAAAACGCAAAAGTGCACAAAATTCAAGCAATTCTTCCTCTAGAAAAGATATTACTAAATAACCAAACCCAATGTAACATGAGATACAACCTACTGTCTGCCTACACCTACTGATCATTGAATGAACACTAAACATGAACACTAAACATGCACAATGTATATATCCTTGCAAGTATGCTAGTTAAATTTCCACAACATGCCCGGTATTCCACGTAGAGATAAACCTGAAAACATGTGTACCGTGTCTAAAAACCACAGTTTATAGCGAAATCATTCCTGTAATTTGTCATTTGACAGGAGTATCCTTTTGCAATACATCCATGGGCATCAATATATTGCAGTAATTGGAGCAGGCATCTTTCCCACTCTATTCCATCACAATATTCCTTGAAGATGTGCTATGACATCTGTCGAATTATCGCAAAGCACATACGCATTTCAACTGCATTTCTATGTATTTGCCTATATATTTTACCAATCATGTGATGTGAAATGTGCAATATGCACAAATTGAAATAAACTTGGCATGCTATTCATTGATCATCAAGTACTTACATTCGGATGTAGCTTGCAGCCTTCCCCTCTATGGAATGCCACTTATAGAGCTAGGTATAAGCAGTTTCCGTTTTGCTGAGGGGAAGCCACGGTGTTTGTTTAGCTAAGCAACACATAACTTGTCATTAGCTTTTCCATCATTTTACTCATTTTACCCATGAAGGTAGTTGAAGCTTTTGCTGTTCTGTACGTATGTTAGTTGCTGTATTAACACCACAATAGATTACCTACCCTTAAAAGCTTCATATTTTAAGCGTTACGATTGGTAACATTCCAGTATCACACGCCCTCGCCTTAGTATCCATGACGCGAATTGGTTGAAAAACTGCATGAAATGATGAAACGTATGTTTCCTTGTGCGTTTCGGGCTTGGCCGCTTCGAGACTACACATATGTGGCGTCGTGGCTACGATGTTTTTTTTTAGTCTATGGCAACTTCTAAGGGAAATTAAATTATGCTGTAAATGCTGTTCCCGTGATAAAAAATATTCATTTTTGTTTACGAAGTATTATTACCGTTTTTCAACCAAGATCCCATTACATGAAGCTTGTCCATTACACCGTGGTTGGAAGCACTTCTTGAACTGGATGTTTGTCATCCAGAACACAGTCGTCTCTACAAAGTGTTCGACTTATTTGTATGCCTAAATACTTCCTGCAGGTGTTTGAAATTGTCACAGCTCACTACTGTCTCATAAAAATGCCGGGAAATGACTGGGAATATTTTAGAATCTTTTGTGGGAAGCAGAACGAAAAATGTCTAATTTCTCATTCCCGAAATTCCCCTCTCAAAATTCAAGATTCCAAACCATAAATTCAGTCCTGAATTTGACAGCTTGAAGCGAAGCAAACATGGTTTGAAAATAAGCAGAGCACATGCACCAAGTAATCACCAATATGTTCCAGATCATCATACCAACGGCTAGTATCTCTCTGACGTCCTAGTCGGAGGCGATTACACGTTGTGATCGCATGCATCGCGTCATATACTGTGACCACGTGTGTGACATCGTATGGATAACTGTGTATCATTGTCGTAACACAAGTCATTACCACTGACTAAGCCGTGTCCGGCCAAAGCCAATGGCCGGTCTGACAAAGCCGGCAGGTGACCTGTGAAAATCTGTCATGCGACCTGGGCAGACCTGGCAGGCTCGATTTTTCCAGGTCTGGCAGATTCGAGCTGTGCGGGTCTGGCAGGTCTGACGTGCGTATGTCTGCGAGTCTGACCTGTGCAGTTTCGGCCTGTGTGATCTGAAGAGGTTTGACTTGCCAGACGCAGGATAACATCTGACTTGATCCGGCTGGGCAGGCGACGCAGCGAGTTCAGTCGGACCGGCTTCGTGCTGGGACGATACCGCGAGCCCGCCAGCGGCTCCACATCGGACAAGCTGAGTGGCGGTACCTCCGAGGGCACCAGCCAGCCCTTCACCGACGACGGCACCGCCATCACTGGAGAGACGGAGAGGTGAGTGGTGGTGCCTCAGGGGAGAGTACTTCACCTGAGGTGGTACTGCCATCACTGGAGACACGAAGGTGTGAGTGGTGACAATTCATGGGACAGCTCCTTCACTTGAGGTAGTACTGTCATCACTGAAAAAGACGGAGGGATGAGTGGTGTCACCTCAAGTGAAGAACCCTTGACCTCAGTAGCGATGTAACGAACCACTGTATCTGTAACTGTAACGAACCCTATGCATGGGTGTAACCACGGATGCGAAATTTGGGGAGGACAAACCCGGGACGCGGTAAGTTTGAGCAGGATAGAGGGACCTAGCCCGTCTCCCCCCCCCCCCAGACAAAGAAAAAGTCCTTGGATTTCAGCCACTTATTTTTAAATCAATGCCATTTTTAGACATTTCAATTTAATGTGCCATGTATTTCAATTTTTCACATTTACCATTCAAAAGTATATTTTGTGGACTAAGAATTCCACCAAAATTAGCAAGTTTCGCTACTTTTCACTACCTATGAACATCTAGCTTGATGTCGTTTGTGCTAGACCAGATTTCAGGATCACAATAAAGCAATGTTGTAAATATGTAAAACGTTGCCCTCTTGTAGCAGGACAAGTATAATGTTGCACGATGGTTTTATGGTAGCAAATATGGACATGCAATTACATTTCCCATGCTTTCCTCTTTTACGAGGACATATTTCATTCCAATGACAGCCAGGGCGGATAAAGGGTTTGGCACTGGGGGAATGTACCCCTCCCCCACGTGGAAGTTGGTGTTCCTCGGGCCAGGAAAAGGCGTCCCTCTGAAAATGCTCTTTTTTTACCTCCTCGTTTTCTCTACCTGCTCGATTTTTCACCTGGAGAATCCCCTATGAAATAAAATGGCACTACCCTTGGGAGGAAAGTCGCCCCTTCGGGAAGGTCTGAGTGCATCCCGCCCCCTCGAATTTTGCAGCCATAGGCGCCCTTCCAGGTGCTTTCGTAGTGGCGCCGCTCGAAGGAAATAGCGCCCCTCCAGACAAGTACCCCAGGACAATTCCTGGATCTGCCTCTGATAACAGCATTGCTCTCTCGCGGTTATGAACTCCGGCTAGTTATAAAATTGTGCCAATCCGCGTGTGGTTTCTCTTGGAAATTTGACAACTTCCGTTGAACCATGAAGAGGAAAGCGGACATTTTTATAAAAGTTATTATTTTATATGTCCGGAACAGGAATGTGACAGTGTAAACTAAAAACCAGCGATGAGAGCACATTACGAGCAGGGTGTGACGGATTTCTTGTGGGAGCCTCTATAGGATACGAATGCTTGTTACCACGACGGCTGCAAACAAAAATCGATTTGACCCCCCTATTCTTATTACACTCATCATTGTACACACTCCGGACCTTCGACACCTTTGAAATTATTTCGGCATATTACCATTCTGATACCATACGGCAAGCCACGTCGAATGACACCCACATAATGCTAATTGAAGCCATAGCCACGAAACGCGAGGACTCTAAAAATTATACTAACCTTTGACTTTGAGGCTTGATCTGACATGCATCGGGTTGAAATTTTACTCGTGGGATGCCCAGGGACTATCTATTGATGCCAAGCATGGGTAGCTTTGGGAGAAAACGAAGAAACGCGGGCGGCAGAAAAAAAGTTTACCTTTGACTTTGAAAATTAATGTGATTTCTGAACAGTGTCAGAGTACGACACAGCACGTCGAATGATTCTACTTAATGAACAGTAAAGACAGCGATGAGGTGAGAGGACTTCCAACAATTTAAGCTAACCTTCGGTCTTGTGGTTTGACACTGACATGTCCCGGTTTGACATGTTACTTGAGGTGCACCACGGCTATTGCATGGTACCAGATGTGGATAGGTGAGGGCGAAGAAAAAAGTGCGAGGCGACAAAAGAAATCGGTTTGACCTTTGACCTTAGAAATTAGTTACATTTAGTAGCATTATAATACAGCACAAGCCACGTGGAATTGGTGCAAATTGAACGCATAGCGACGAATCGCGAGGACTTCGAAAAATTCAAACTAGCCTTGAGGTTTGACCTTGACATATCCCGGTTTGAAAATGTTGTTGGAGGGTTCACCATGGGCTGTCGCTTGATAGTTGATCTGGGTAGGCTTGGGGGAGAACCATAAAAGTGTGAACCGACCCAAGAAATCAGCTTGAATTTTGGCCCGTCCAGATTATTTTGAAGTATCGACTTTATGATACTACACAACAAAACAGCACGAATGACATCCATTTTCTGCAAATTGAAGCCATAGCGACGAAACGCGAGGACATCGAAGAACTCATCCAACTTTGTACCTTGACATGTCCCGGTTTGAAATGTTACTCGAGTGTTCACCACTGGTTATTGCTTGATACCAGATTTGGATAGGTTTGAGAGCAAGCGAAAAAAAAATAGGCGACTGAAGGACCAGCTTGGCCTTCGTCCTTGAAAACATCGATTGCTTAGCTTTCTGATGCTGCATAGTCGAATGACGCCCATTTGATGGAATTTAACGATAGCAACCAAACCTCGCGTTCAGTCGATATCGCTTCAATATCGTCATCGAATAAATCAAGCTAACTTTTGACCCAGAAGTTTGACCTCGACATGTACTGATTTGAAATGTTGCACGATGGTTCACCACGGGCTATTGCTTGATACCAGATTTGGGCATGTTTGGGTGAAGAAAAAAATGTTAAGTGGGAGGCGACCGAAGAAATCGGTTTGCGTTGAACCTTGAACGTTAAAGTGGTAATGCCATATCTATGTAGTTCCTTCCAGCGTGTTCAGTGTTAATTGATCCGAATGATCATAAACCCGCCGCTGAAGGCCGATGCCAATAGAAATACGTCTCTGGCGAACTCGTCGCTGAATACGAATACGACGCTAACTTGACGTACGTGCTTAAGGTTGCCCATGTCTTCCCTCAAGTCTTGAGGACGCCCAAGGACACCCGGAGTCGCATTTGTTAAAGATATATCAATATACGAGCAGGGGAATGCAACCTAAGACGTATAAGGCTTTGAGATAATGCAAATGTGTTGCCTAGCAGAGTACAATGTCCCACCCAAGCGAACACAGAAGATGATCAAAGTTCATTTTGCTTATGAATGGGCTGGAAGCAAACAGTTCTAACGTTTGCTGATTTACCATATTCGGATATTTTGCAATTACAGATAGCCTGTGAAGCCCATTGATTGGCTTAATCGGATTTTCGTATTTTTAGTGATTATCTTTTATATATATTTTCACTATATAAATAATTAAGTATTATTTTTCGGCGGTGATACTAATTTAGTTGAGATTTGCGGGACACGGACAAAATTGAGGGGGAAAATTCGCCATTTTTCATAATTGTTTGGGGGACATGTCCCCCTCCCCCAGTGGTTACACCCATGACCTTATGGATACAAAATGACTTAGCGTAATTTCAACATCCAGAAGCCCCAAAGCCAACTAATGCAGCCTGAGCCTCACCTTCGGAGATGTGCACTGTGGGTGTGTGCAGGTCACGAGTCGAGCGAGACCTTACACCTCTATTGCACACAATAATCCTACATGTGCGTCATTAAGCATTAGCCGCCTCTTCTCGCCCGCTACAGCTACTGCCTGAATGCGCTGCTGAATGGTTGCAACGCGTCTCGCAGGAGTTCGTGGTATGTGTTCACCTATTTGTTTTGTTGATAACTTTATTTCACGCCAAGTGGTTCATGGTGCGATTGGCTTTCAACGGGAAGCCGATGCTGATTGCCGAGTGAGCCGAGTCGTGTTCAGTGATCTCGTCGTTGGCCCGCACTTGTGCGGGGCGTGTCGACCCGTTCGCCTGTCGTGACGCCCGGCGCGGTGTTCGCAGTGACGACTTCTTGGACCGGGCGCTGGCGAGAGCGAGCGCGGCAGCGGCGGCGGCGGCGGCGGCCGGAGCCGCGGCCGCCGCCGCCGCTCAGATCAAGCCCTACACGCTGGAGTCGCCACAGTCTGACGACTCGGAGCTGGCGCACGGCTTCGCCGAGTACGCTCACTGACGGCAGGCGCACCGGTAGCCGGCTGGCTGCCACCAGTGCGCCGCCGACACGCGAGCGACGGCGGAGCGACGTCACCTGGCAGTGACGTCGCCGGCACCGGCGCGCGCCCATCAAGTCGTCACGTGTCCGCGTGTATCCAGTGGTGTACGGCGCACACGAGTGGACGCCGCCCGGGTGGGCGCCGACCGAGCCGGCCGAGCCCGGCTAGCGCGTCCACGTGTGTCGGACCTGCTCACAGCGGTGTCGCGCGCGCGCGCGCGCTGACACCTCTGACACGTCTGTGTATGTGTGTGTGTGTGTGTCACTGGCGCGCCGTCGTGTTTTTATTACGAGGTTTATAGCGGGCGGCTGGACGTGACGGCCGGGTGCGTGTGGCTTGTGTGTGGGCGGCGTGGGCAGCGCTGCTATGAGTGTGGCTCGGCGGCCGATGTGTCGAATGTGGCTCGCCGACGGATGTGCTAGTGTCTGGATGTTGTGAGCCGCGCCCAGTGCTGGCTCTGTCGCGGAGCGTGGCGAGGCAGGACGACGACCGCTCTGGTGGGATTGTGTGTGCGCAGGTGTCACTCCGGGACCTGGGTGGTCTGGGAAGAGCCGCGATAGCAACGCTGTGGTGTCTGCGATAGGACGCGCAGAACCTGCGGCGGTGGGCGCTGGCGGCGACTGAAGGCGGTAGATGGTCTGCTCGTTTTCATCCGCACAGGGGTGAGCGGGCAGAGCGTTTCCGGCCACCGCAACACACATCCATCCACCGACAGCGTACCGCCAGTCGGGAAACCGATTCCGGCACCGGCGAGTAATCACAACTGACGCAGTCGTCAAAACTCGTCGTCTGCCGCGCCTCTCGGTGTGGACCTGTGCGTGGCCGTTGGCAGCGCGAGCGTCACGGTCACGGCCGGTGACCTGCTGCCGGCCGCCGGGCCGGTGGCCACCTCGCCTGGCGGCGCGTCCGAGGCCTTCTGAGTCGCAGCACGGCGGCCGACTGTGGTGGCGCCCTGGCGACTGGTAGCGTGGCGTCTGGTCCGCCGCGGCCGACTGTCGAGTGGCGCGGCGGCCGCAGCCGGCGCTCGCCACCAATACGGACACGGACGTCGCGGCCGGCCGGCTCTCCTGTGTGTAGAGTAGGGCTTCTTTGTGTACAATACTATGCTCTGTGCAGCCGTCGGCTTGATGCGGCGTCAGATGGTGTGTTCGTCTCGTCATTTGCCACGTTGGCACGCGTGGACGAGGGGCGTAGCTCTTGTGATACGACGTGTGCGTTTTCAATGAACCATCGCTCAAATCGTTTGCGTTCAGGTCGTTCGGATCGGCTCCCCCTCTTCCGAAATCAGTAGGGTGGCGTGGGTAGCGCGCTGTCCAGGCGTCAGTGGTCACCCTTCGGCCACTTACTAGTTGACGGTGCCCATGGATCGCCACTGTCATCGCGCGAAGAGGACATGACGATGTCGTGCGAGTTGGCCTCAGGTAGGGACGGGACCGCCACGGTGGCGCCTGTAGATTTCGCTTTACTGATAACTTCGTAGCAATATATAAGGTATGGGTCGTCTGCACTGCCAATGGCATCATTCCCCGCCCCTCCTACTCTCCGCCTCCTCTCCCTTCCAGTATGCTTCGAGGTATTATTTAATCCGTCGCCACCTGTTGAGAACCGTGCGTAGTGCTAAATCTTACTGACTGAGTTTTGAAGGTGGAATAGTTTCCATCTGAGGCTGCATTCATATCACGACACGGGTATGCTTTTCCTCGTGGGTCTCATTTGCTTTGTTGTACAATTGCTTTCCTTTGCGTTGTGTTTGGTTCAGCACCCTCAAGTGGTCGGCACGGAACGACAAGCCGGTCACACATAGATCTCCTGGCATTGTGTCGCTACCTGTGGTCTCAGCTGGCTGCATCTCAGCTTTTCCTCTCACACCAGCTGGCTGTCGCGTCGTTGGTGCACAACTGAGTTGCGATTTTCTTGCGTGCGTCTCTACCGTCCACTTTCCGCCGGCGTCCCGAGCACTGGGAGGGGACAGTTCAGTGGGATGTGGTCGGGCCACCCTGTTTCCGCCGCAGCTGCGCACACGGTGGCCGACTGGTGGTGTGTGGCGTGAGGGGCGATCTGGTGGCGCCGGCGGCCAGTGGCGCCGACAGCTCGCCCAGTGTACTCGTACCGCCCGGCCCACCCACCATCCAGTCTACAGTGCCAAATAAACCGGAAAACACAGCGCTGACTTTGCACACCGGCACGGTGGCGGCTCGGCCGTCGGTTTGTTTTACTGTGTGAGGAATCTCGATCCCATGGCGTCGTTGACTTTTCAGACTGATCATGTTCGTGCTGATACCTGGAGGGGGGGGGGAGGGTACTGAGCTATTTTGACATTCAAAGGCGGCGGACGGTTTTTGGTCCAAATTAACATTGGTAGTGTGCTGCCCGACCAGGTGAGTGCCTCCGTAAAATGGTGTCACTCAGAACAATTGCGGGCGGATCCAAGAGCCAGCGCCTGGTGGGCAAGCTCGCACACTGCCCGAGAGCCTTATGCCCGAAGACGGCAACAGGTGACTGGTGCCGCGGCCGACACCACGCGGGTAACGGTTACCGCGGTACCACACGGAGCCGTCGAAGTGCATGTCGTGTTTCTGTATCGCTCGGGACGGCTGCAAACCACGCGACGTCAGAACATCGAAGCTTCAGCATTGGTGTGATGGATGAAGGGCACGTCGTGTTCGCGTAAGGACAAGACAGGCTTATCGCATTTCGTACTCGTTTGTGTATTGTTGGCCGGCGTTGAACATTGCAAATGTACATGGATGTGTTGAAAGAACTAACTTCCGGATACATGATATGCGTTTCGCAGGTAATTTTACTTCAAATTTGTTCCGCAACAAGTATCGACCACAAACGTCATTCCCGCATCCTGTGTGACGGGCCTAAAAACGGTGTGGCTGTGGTCCAACATCGGGCAGATGTAGTCAGGCGGAGTCAGAAATGAGTAGATGAGGGTGTGGAAGGAACAGTGGGCGGAGATATCTACCGACTTGGTGTGCCCGAACGTTCCTGCTGTTTGAAAACGCTCGAGCCAGTGCACCGCTACGCAAGTAACGCCCAGATGATGATGCCACTAGCTGAAGCTGAGTGGATCTGTCGTCAGACGTTGTTGATGTCATGCGAAGCTGAGAAGAGCCGAGTACCCTGCTGTGCATTTATTTTCGTTAGCTGCACATTGCTAAGTACGGCCTCCGCTATGTTTGTCTGCTGTGTGTTTGCAGCTGTCAGGAACGCTAATGAGAAGATGCCCGGTGAAGGGTTTGTTCGAATGGCAATGGGCGGCCTGGTTACCCAATGCTTTTTCGCTGGTTTCGTACGACACATCGCACAAGTGGTGTTCAGAGGAGGCTCACATTGCGTTCTGCTTCTCCGATGCGAATCTGGCGACGCAAGTCAAACATGCTTGGGCAAGCGACATTTTGGAGGGTGCGTCGGCCATCCAATTCTGATTGGCAGGCATGCGTGTGCTAGCTGTACGTCTGACTTCACGCATGGATGTGTACGAGCTGGTTAAAGGTTAAATAAATAGGATTGATAGTGGAGTTATGTACTCTCTTCAAATGCCCTTCTGGCCACTCATGTTTCCGTGAGTTCGTGCGGTGTGGGAAACTTGGAGAAATCCCTAGGACAACTCATATCGGCACGAGAACACTACGCCATACACACCACCATGTTAAGCCATGGTGGCGCTAAGCACACAGCTATGACTGACGTTACGGAATGCCCTCCACCCAAGGTCATGGTACGCCGCGGCCTCAAAGCGTATTTCCAGGGACACAGCACCTTCCCTCCCAATTTAACAGACGCCAGTTCAACTGAGCAAGTTGTTGCAACCAACACCGATGGAGGACGAGTGGAGCGCGAGCTTGGCCGGGCTGTGGCTGGACAGGGTGACGTGGTGGCAGCGGCCGAGCTTGTAGGCGGCCGATAGTCTACGATGTGGGCTGCTGTTGGGCGTCCCGGGTGCTGGGTGCCTCCCAGTGGTAACTCACCCCCTCTGTGCAGAGCGTGGGAGCACCACTCACCTGGCGTGTTCCCGCTCACCAGACCGAGTCGGCTTGTCGCACGGGTCGACTGCAGACTGTCGAGGCGGTGTCTACTGCAGACTGTCGAGGCGGTGTCTACTGCCGGCTGTCGAGGCGGTGTCTACTGCCGGCTGTCGAGGCAGTGACTACTGCAGACTGTCGAGGCGGTGTCTACTGCCGGCTATCGAGGCAGTGACTACTGCAGACTGTCGAGGCAGTGACTACTGCAGACTGTCGAGGCGGTGTCTACTGCCGGCTGTCGAGGCGGTGACTACTGCCGGCTGTCGAGGCAGTGACTACTGCCGGCTGTCGAGGCAGTGACTACTGCAGACTGTCGAGGCGGTGTCTACTGCCGGCTGTCGAGGCGGTGTCTACTGCCGGCTGTCGAGGCGGTGTCTACTGCCGGCTGTCGAGGCAGTGACTACTGCAGACTGTCGAGGCGGTGTCTACTGCCGGCTGTCGAGGCAGTGACTACTGCCGGCTGTCGAGGCGGTGACTACTGCCGGCCGTCAAGTCGGTGACTATTGCCGGCTGTCGGGGCGGTGTCTACTGCCGGCTGTCGAGGCAGTGACTACTGCCGGCTGTCGAGGCAGTGACTACTGCTGGCTGTCGAGGCAGTGACTACTGCCGGCTGTCGAGGCGGTGTCTACTGCCGGCTGTCGAGGCAGTGACTACTGCAGACTGTCGAGGCGATGTCTACTGCCGGCTGTCGAGGCGGTGTCTACTGCCGGCTGTCGAGGCAGTGACTACTGCAGACTGTCGAGGCGGTGTCTACTGCCGGCTGTCGAGGCAGTGACTACTGCCGGCTGTCGAGGAAGTGACTACTGCCGGCTGTCGAGGCAGTGACTACTGCAGACTGTCGAGGCAGTGACTACTGCAGACTGTCGAGGCGATGTCTACTGCCGGCTGTCGAGGCGGTGTCTACTGCCGGCTGTCGAGGCAGTGACTACTGCCGGCTGTCGAGGCGGTGACTACTGCCGGCTGTCGAGGCGGTGACTACTGCCGGCTGTCGAGGCAGTGACTACTGCAGACTGTCGAGGCGGTGTCTACTGCCGGCTGTCGAGGCAGTGACTACTGCCGGCTGTCGAGGCGGTGTCTACTGCCGGCTGTCGAGGCGGTGTCTACTGCCGGCTGTCGAGGCAGTGATTACTGCCGGCTGTCGAGGCGGTGACTACTGCCGGCTGTCGAGGCGGTGACTACTGCCGGCTGTCGAGGCGGTGACTACTGCCGGCTGTCGAGGCGGTGTCTACTGCCGGCCGTCGGGGCGGTGACTATTGCCGGCCGTCAAGTCGGTGACCATTGTCGGCTGTCGGGGCGGTGTCTACTGCCGGCTGTCGAGGCGGTGTCTACTGCCGGCTGTCGAGGCAGTGATTACTGCCGGCTGTCGAGGCGGTGACTACTGCCGGCTGTCGAGGCGGTGTCTACTGCCGGCTGTCGAGGCGGTGACTATTGCCGGCTGTCGAGGCGGTGTCTACTGCCGGCTGTCGAGGCGGTGACTATTGCCGGCCGTCAAGTCGGTGACCATTGTCGGCTGTCGGGGCGGTGTCTACTGCCGGCTGTCGAGGCGGTGTCTACTGCCGGCTGCCGAGGCAGTGATTACTGCCGGCTGTCGAGGCGGTGACTACTGCCGGCTGTCGAGGCGGTGTCTACTGCCGGCTGTCGAGGCGGTGTCTACTGCCGGCTGTCGAGGCAGTGATTACTGCCGGCTGTCGAGGCGGTGACTACTGCCGGCTGTCGAGGCGGTGACTACTGCCGGCTGTCGAGGCGGTGACTACTGCCGGCTGTCGAGGCGGTGTCTACTGCCGGCCGTCGGGGCGGTGACTATTGCCGGCCGTCAAGTCGGTGACCATTGTCGGCTGTCGGGGCGGTGACTATTGCCGGCCGTCAAGTCGGTGACCATTGTCGGCTGTCGAGGCGGTGACTACTGCCGGCTGTCGAGGCGGTGTCTATTGCCGGCTGTCGAGGCGGTGACCATTGTCGGCTGTCGGGGCGGTGACTGGCCGGGAGCCGAACCGCTGCTCAGCCCCCGGCACCGATGGACGTTCGGCGAGCCAGCGGAAGTCACGAATCGACGTCGCCGATGGACGTCCGGCAACACAACAAACGATCTCAGGTGTAAAGACGGTACTAAGAACGATGTAAAAAACGGTGTAAACACGACTGACTCCAACCCGGCGGGCATCCGCCGAGGCAGTAACCGACCGCCGTGACCATGTCAAGGTCACCGGTCTGCCGGAGGGCTCGAGCGGGTGCACCGCCGCCGTCGGCGCCCAACACACACATACCCACCAGAATTGCGCGCATGGCTCCGACAAGCACCGAGAGATGCCGACAAACATTAACACTTTTTCTCGATTTATACATTTTTACAATGGAGTTGCCGTGACATTATATTCAAATTGACCGAAATGAAACCTTTTTTTCAATATTCTCGCATCTATTCTCATAGCACTACAAAAAAAAATGGTTTTTGCCTCATGATACATACAACTTCAATACTTCAAATTATTCACTGTATCGCCACGACAGGGTCCGCGGATCACATCGCAGTGGCGGTACGGCACTTTACAGCAACAGTGATTTTACGCATACACATATTACAGGTAGTTCATCTTTACAAGCCGTAGCTTGTACTCTATGTTCGCATGGCAGGAATATAGTTGTAGGCTCCATATATATTCCACCATAAACAGACAACACAAGCATTTTGACACAATTAGAAAACCTTATAGCACATTTCAACAACGCATTCATATTGCTCGAAGATTTTAATGCACATAGTCCAGGTTGAGATCAAGTACGGACATATGGAGACACTCGAGGCCACATCATTGAACATATTTTACACATTCATGACAGCGACCACTACCCCATCAACTTAACACGAACATTTTGAACTGCAAGCGATACCACACCCAGTTTTATACCCAGCTGGAAAATTTCGAAGGCCGATTTGCCAACATTTCAGGAACTTTCACATATTCAATACAACCCCAACATTTCCCCCTTCGAAAACATAAACCAACTTACAAAAATACTTTTCGAAGCAGCTTCCACTGCTATTCAACACACAAAACCATTCACAAAAAGAACACCAGTACCTTGGTGATGCCCCGAAGTAGCACAAGCCATCGTAGTTGGAAAACGAGCATTTAGAAAATGGCTTATACATCCCGATTCACACGATTTACTTCACCGAAACCAGGAACGAGTTCGAACCCATCGCATCATTCGCGATGCCAGGCACCGTCATGGTCGTCATATTTGCAGCGACTCACATGTGACGCACCTCTAAGCAACATCTGGCAGTTAATCGGACGGTTGTCTGGACGCACCCCATTTAAATCACTACCGGCTCTCACATTCCGAAATACCACAATGGCAGACCCACAAACAACAGTAAACACATTAACAGACACCATGGCCAATAATAGTTCTGGTAGCAACTACAGACGGGAATTCTTACAAAATGCACAACACACTTTTAGCACCGATTTGGCACAATTCGATTATGACAACACTGAAACATGCAATGCCCCTTTTCAAGTTTCGGAGCTGGATATGTAGTGGTGGCGGCTCTACCATCGGTGGGGTGTTGAGGGTGGTGGCGGGTGTGGGTCCCAGATGTTGTGTGGGTGTGGGTGTGCAGGGGTGAGTGAGGTGTGGGTGTGCGGTGAGTGAGTGGTATGGTGTGTGAGAGGTATACGAACCTTATGCCTAACCTACCCTAGAACTGATATGGGTGTGTGTAAGTAAGGATATTCCAACCTTAGCCTAAACTCTACTGAAACTGGTATCTGAACTACTTGAGGGCTTGGCCTATATCATTCCTTTGTTGATTGTGCCTATATCAGTGGTGCATTGTGTTGTGTTTCCCCGCCACCTCCACCACACATTCCCTAAACCCCAGCCGACTTCATGTTGGTTTGCGCTACCGTCCCTAACACGAATTTATATATGTGCTAGGTCAACGTTTTGGGAATACCATATGGGTAAGTGTGTATCTATAGCCAGATTAAAATTAATGCGTAGCATGAGATAATTGATGACAATTACATTTGTCATTGGTTTGAAGGACATGTCCGTGTTTGGACTTTTTGGACGCTAGTAATAGTATAACTTTGTGCAATGTTCCGCACGAAATAGGTGCCTGTGTTGAGCCCCAAGCGGCTTCCGCTGATCCTTAAATCTACCTACTCACGTTCATTCCCCTCATTCACTTCACATTCGCTCGCCCCATTCATGCCCTCCTTATTAATTAATTAATTGCTTGGTCCCCAAATTTAGCTCCCGAGCCCCTCCCCTCAGCGGTACACAAACACATTCATCGACAGACCAATGTTCCATTTTTGATGGTACGTTGGCCGAACAAGTAAACCTTTTACTGCGAATCATGGCTGGCCTAGCCATTATTGGGAGCGTTTCTCGCGTGGACAAAGTATTGCAAAGTATACAAGGGGCTCATCGTACTGGCTCCGAGGGCTTATACAAGTGTGCTGGTATCTTTGACCGACCTACCTAGCCTTAAATTCGATCGACGTCGCACCGGGCCTTATTCGTCGTACACTTGCGACCCGGTCAACGCGTCCATGGGCGGGCACGGATCCCTACCTCGTTGGGCGCGTCACCTGGTCAATGTCCAAGAATGAGCCATTCCTGGTAGGTTCCGATACAAACTGGTGTAAGAACAGGTCCTCTTCAAGGCATTTCCTAAACATTGTGTATGATGGGAGCCAACACCAACATTTTCGTATCCTTTTAGATTAAAGTCACCAAGAATAAGGCACTTCCTCCGAAAGTTTCTACTGATTTCCTCACAAATCACCTTATCAAGCTCCAGTTGCTGAGAATGTGGCATGGTTCCTGATCGGTAGAAATCTTATATTCTCAGTGTATTGCTGTTGCCTTTTCCCACAGTGGCATCAAGCCAAATGGACTCCACAGACACATTTTTATCCCCACCTGCTACTTTTTGAGAACTGAATAAGCTATTCATATAGAGCATTACACCACCCCTTTCATTGCTGGACCCCTATTGCGCGAAAACATATTGTATCCCTGGATCTCATGGTCCTGCAAGTTATCTCCAAAATACCCTTCACTGACTCATGCCTCTGTGATGCAAACAAAATATGGTTCCTCCTCACCAACATAACACTTGAACTCATCAAATTTGGATTGGATACTCTGAACATTAAACATCATACACTTAACAAATGCTCCATAACCACCTTTGGCTTTTTCATGCTGAGGAGTTCTTTTATCACTAGATGAACTATCACTCTGCCTTCTTGACCTACTGCTGTCCCTCTTTGCTGACTTTGAGGTTGTATTGCCTTGGCTGACACTATTGGAATATTCCTGAGTTGGAAATGCAATTTCATGCCTCCCCACCCAATTTCCTAGTTTCCATGAAGGACATGCTCATACGCTTTGCCTAACACATGGACCCCCTTCTTGGAGAAGTACAGGCCATCACTCTGATAGAGGTCCCATGATGCATAAAACCTGCACCACTCGTCTACAAAGGTGAAACCTAACTCATGGCATAGCTTACCTACCCTGGCATTGGCTGCCAGTGCCCTAGAGCTCCACTCAGGGGAGGCTCCAACCCTAGGCAAAATTGCAGTTACAATGACTCTGTACTAGACACAACACATGCCACAATAAGAGCATATTCCTCATTGAACTACCTGGCTGGTTGCTTTTCTCCTGATGTATCCTTTTGTTTTTCGTGACTCAACAATCCAGATATCTCATTTCAGCCCTGACTGCTGGCTTTAAGGCATCCTTGCTTCCATTTGTATTTGCTATATTATATGCAGCAAAGAATAGCTAGAAGATGCTGAGTGAGGTCAGTATTCATACAGCTGGTATTATGATTTCTGAGGGTAAGCGATTACATCGTGCAATAAATCATGATCCATATTTCATTTCCACGTTTTAGGGATGTCGGAAAGAAGCATGATGGGATAAATTATACAATGTTATTGCTGTGAACTTCTCTAAGATAGTCTCATATGCATGTCCGGAAGACAGGTTCACATTTCAACTTTTTTCGAAGATAGCTTCATCTCGCAAATTTTCCCATTCTTTGGTTCATTTTAAGTCCATTGGTGTTGGTTTTAGTAGGATCGATCAATATCTTAGGGTGCCGCATCGACCCCAAATTTGCGTGTTCGGACTTCCAGCTTGACATTTTTGCCCGGAAGTCTAGTGGTTTTATACTCTGGTATCTCATCGTGAGGCAAAATTCTGCAGACTTACCTACCAGCGCATCCAGTAGCTTTCTATCTCGACATGTCTCCAGTGCATCGTTATTTCTAGCCAAAGAGCGCACTTTCTAGCGAGGAACTGGATATGGATCAGTTACGGTACAGTTGCCTGTCACACTGATCTTGCTTCCACCAGATTTTTGTCAAGTCGCATACTCCCTGCGAAATGACGCTCCCAAGTCGGTAAGCACGTAACTCACGCTCAAATCAGGTGTTCACTGTACCTTGGCAGTGAATTGAGTGATTTCCGGCATAATGACACTCGATAAGAGCCTTAACACATTTTAACCCAGATAATAAAATAGCCGCAGCCACTCGAACCATCTCGATACAACTGAAAAATCAGCCGTCGCGTTTCCGCGCTTTCATTTATTTATGGTGACTGGTAGGATCACCAATGACTGAACACTGGATATGACTGTGATTGAACACTGAACACCTTGGGTATCAATGAGCGCTTGATAATAGGCGAAACAATTGCAGGCGAATCTAAACGAGCATGCATGTAGATAACAAATAACTTATCACATCGTGTTAACAAATCATATCGAGATAACAAATCACATCGAGCGATGAAGCCCCAGTGTTGCTGTCATGCAGAGACGAGACCTATTGCTTTACACGTTCATGGCAGCCTTGCTAAGCTTCGGTAATCTCGCTCTGTGGCTCTCAACAGCTTGCAAGAGTCACTGGACTGGGACTCGTCGCCGACCATTCCAGCATGCTGATCCCCCGCTCGGCTAGATCATTTGTGACTTTGACCTCACGGACAAAGTTCTCGAATTTCATGTAGTCGTCGTCCTCGCACCACTGCTGTGGCGGTCGCTTCAACCAGGCGTGCGTTGACGGACCGATCAACTCAAAAAGGAGCCATGAGGTCTCGTCAACGAGATCCGACAGTCGCGTACTCTCATCCAGGCATACTACGGGCACGTCCTCCTCAAGCCACCGACCACGGAGAAGCGGCGTCGCCAGCAGTCTCGTGCACATCTCCGCCTTCTCAACACTGGTTACAAGACCACCACAGAAACTGAACATCGCGAGTGGTGGCCTGAGGTACCACATGTGCCTCCGCATGACGCCAAGGGCTGCGTCCGCCACCTCACCGTCCACAGACCTGTAGCGCACCAGGTCCTGGTACAGGCGGAGGTCATTGGCGGGAGCGTCAACCGCCACAGGCGCGCGGAACCAGGCATTCACATATAACAGGAGGAGGAACTGAGCCATCCTCTCCAGTTTCGCCACCATCACTTCGTCGTAGCCCAGCTGGTCCGAGAATGTGTACGTCTTGATGAAGAAAAGCATCTGAAACAGCCAAACACTCCACAGTGATACAACATTTCAGAGAAAAATCAAACATCGTACCTCCCCATGATAGGCGTCGCACTTAACGCCATGTGAACGACCGTACACAATTGAATAAAATTTGCACTCGTAGTTGATCGCTAGAGTTGCGGTCGATGACTGCATTTTGTTTGCTGGTAGTATCGATACGATTCCATCCAACTCCCCAGCTCTCACCTTCCCCATCAAGCGTGCCTGGTGGTAGACTCGAGGGCGGCTGAACCTCTCCCCTCTTGGAGGCTGGGCGCCAAAAGCGATCAGAGATAGTTCCGCCAACTCCCTGTAGTCTCCTCTGTCGAAGCCCGTGTTGGCGTTCAACAGCGACATCAGGTATTCCACCACGGAGGTTCTGAGCTTAAGCAGCAGCCACGGGTCTTCCACCGACAGCGTGGCGTGGTTGGTGATGTCCAGTTGCGACCACCTGTAAAACAATTCACGTGGTCTGGAATGTACATATAGAAGGCCCATTGGTCTCTGCCTGAGGTAATAAGGATGGCAAGTTCCGGTTGTTAAGTTGATCATGGCAGCGTGCAAACTATTGGAACCAGCTGCTTTTTAAGGAACCAACGAAATGAACTAGACAAACGATATGTTCATACTGATGTCCTCGAATGTCCTCGAATTTCTTGTCCGTTGGCCCCGTGGATGGTCCGAAGAGCACCGTAGCGATAGCCTTCACCACCAGCTCCATGACATGATGCCGGCAAGCCAGCAGGAGAAGGCTTCGGTTGAGCTCACCCTGCAGCCTGGTTGCAGCCCCTCTTAGCCGGCCCGTGTTCGTTGCCGTCGTGTCAAAGCAGAGTCCGACCACGTTCTCTTGTACTCCCCAGTGTTCCAGGGCGTCCAGCGTGGCCTCAGCTTGCGCCTTGCCGGTCCCGTCAGCAAGTGTGGGCACGGCCAACAACTTCCCCTGTTGGTGATGCGGACCTCCGGAAACTAAGATGGCCTGCCTGTGCTGTGACATCCCCAGCGCATCCTGCAAAACGTGGGCACGGCAAGGTATTAATTTTCAGGCTTTTTTGCATGCAGATTAAGCAGGGGCAATGAGGTGGATGACGGAGACCACAGGGCAAACATTCAGTATCTATTTTGATTTTTGCAATTTGATGTTTTCATTCAAACAGAAGTGATGTATAAGTACGAAGGTCACTACGGCAGTAGGTGCTGCTTGCAAATAAGTAAACGTGGCGGCGCGAAGGCGAGAAACATATACGGAATCACACACACACACGTGCATATATATGCATATCTCGTTGAAAGTGACTGTGAGCTCAGCATTGGTGATCTGCCTGCTTATCCCTTCGATTGGTCGTATGCTATTCCTTGTTTTGCGTTGTGCTTGTTGACTTGTTTATTGATGGTTGATGTTGAAGCATCAGCAAACAAGGGGACGAGTAGCCTAGGGGTAAGTTGCTCGTCTCACAATGGAAAGGTCGTGGGTTCGAGCCTCACCTGTCGCTACTCTTCGCCCGCGACCAATCTGCGCGAGAAATTGGCGACGCTACATGACACAACGGTCGATGTGTCGTAAAAACTAATAACCAACCAACCATCAGCAAACAAGTCAGTGGTTAGCATGATATTGAAGGCAACCAACCATTGCCACTCATTCTGCTATACTTGAATTTATTTTGTTTTTCATTTCTTAGTTGCGAGTGCCACGACATGCTACTTTATTTCGGTGGTGACATATGATGCGTTGTGGCGCTGTAACTGGATGGAAGCTCACCTGGTGGTGGAATGAACGAATGTACGAACGTGGCTGATGAACGAAAACAAGTACGTTTATATGTGAATTGTATAGGGCATGCAGACTAATAGCACGCACCAATACAATATCCAGATGGGCCAACGAGGTACGCTCTACCCTTCATCGTTTGTTTTTCCCGGTTTGGTCGCTTTACCATCTCGTCCCGTATGGTCCAGTGGCTATGATGCACGATCTTGCGTCGTAAGACCCGGGTTAGATTACCGGTGCGGGAAATCGTGTGACCATCCGTGAGAAACAGATAACCTACTGTGTTTATCTGGGCGAGTTTTTGGACGGATGCTTTCATATCAGTGGTGCTTTATGCATTCTGTATGCGTGTTTTTATCCTGCGAAGTTCACTACCTTCTATATACCTTACCCGTGAAAGGTGACCTGGGACTGCTCTGTTTTTGCATGAAAACTAATCCCATGGGCACAAAATGTCAATAGTTGATGTGCCCTACAGCAACAATTCACCACACAACTATTACCGCACGACAGCTACCGAGTCCGAGTGCGGTTTGGTGGTGCGTGTGCTCACCACAGCCATCCCACGACACCTGCGACGCTTCAGTATCGCCGCATGAGTGAGGAGACAAAGAAGAGATTGATCGATCTTTCCGCCTCCATCATTCGCCCTCCACTGCCATCCAAACCCTGAACCTGGAGCTGGTGGACGAGTATGGGAATGAGTAGGTCCATATCGCGGCACCAGACTGCTACATTCTGCCAGATCTCTAGTCTATGCTCCAGTATGTCGATGAGAAATGTATGTAGAATGAATGATTGCATGAACGTACGAATGAATGCAAAGAATGATCACGAGAATGAACGAATATATGACTTCCCTAAGTATGCATGCACACTGGGGTTATAACTTCAAATCTTGGAATACTTAGCCAGACGAAACTAATAAGCTACGTTGGGTAACACATTGCCGCAGCAAGCACTATTTCGGGGTTGTCGGTAAGGATACAATTCAATGTTTCCATGTCCACATTGTTCGAGAATGAAGTTTGTTGCCTTCGGAACATGTTCTTTCGTGTTCCACTGGCGGCTACAACTGTCAAAGTTTAATAAAACTACATATTATTCTACTTATGTTATAATACAGCACAATTTACGCCAATAATATAATTAATACCGCAATAATCATGTGAAGCAGAGCTTTTTGAAACCTCAACATGCATGCTATCCATTATTTGGGTACATCTAACACGAGTTATCCTACTACGTTGACCATGTTGACCAGCTGGTGTCCAAGCACTTTTAAAAGCAAAATACCCTCAACGCATCAGCATATTTGTCACTTAAGAGTCTTTGTTGCAGGCTACACAGTAGTATATTCAGCGCCACGCACAGCTGAGCAGAGGAGGCGCTGAAGGTCCGACTAATTCGGCTGGCCGATGGTCGGTCGGATGCGACGGCTGACGTCACAGATGACCATCACACCATCGCCATCGTGACATCACTGATGGCCCGCATCCACAAACTGCGAGAAGCTGGCGAAACGACGTTCGCCTCGAGTTTTCCTCTTGTTCACTGTGGAAGTTGCTGGTGGTCTTCCTCTCGGCGCCATCGTGACGAACGAGGAGTGTCACTCCACCCTGGTCGAGGGATTCGGCCTACTGCAGAGTACGTAGACTCTATACAGGTCTGCGTACTCGGCAGACCCTACATTTTGCACCTTGCCTTAGTATCTAAGGCATGGGTCCAAAATGACCATGGCAGTCGACGCGCCCCTAAGCCCCAATTCATCATCAACTAGGACCTCAAAAGGAATACCAGACTTACCCAATTGCCCTCCCCTGAACACTGGGTAAATACCTACTTAGGCAAATACAGGAAAAAGGAATGTTGCGTGCCCCCCCACCCCTCCCCCGATGAGGCACCACCTTTTCGTGGTGGTGGGGGGGGGGGGGGATTGAGTTCCCCAAAGACCCGGCGACCATCACACCGGAGAGGGGTGAGACTAAGAGTGCCTCACTCGTCCTTCCGTCCATACGCTCCCATTCCAATGCCCATATCATCCCATCCCATGTCCTTCACCTGGCCCTGCAACACCAACTAACCCTACTATGAGCAGACAGGACAACTTCCCCGGTCCTGCCCACCAGCTCTGTTTTATAGGGGTAGCCGCGCCCCCTCGGCCTGCCCCCCGGGGTTGACGGAGTCCTGGAGGTTGAGGTCCCCCGTCGCACGGTGCTAGTTGTGGCGGGGGACCAACACACCTCTTTGGTCATGATATCCCGGAGGGGCGGGCGGGCCCGCGGGGCCTCACGCGGGCCAAGTGGCTGGTCGCCTCGGGCCGGAGGCCTGGGATTCCTCCCAGTGTCTGCCGGCCCGGCCGGCTGGGGTCAAGGGGTGGGCGGCGCTGTTAGTGCGGTCGGGGTGGTGAGTCACTCTCTCCCGGCCGTACGAAGGCGCCGCCCGCCCCGTATAACTCTTCGGGCGCCTGGCGTCCTCTCGTCTGCGGGAAACAGGCGTCCCCCCAGTACGGGCCCTTCGAGGTGGGAGCCTGAAGAGCTGAACACCAACCACACTACATGGCAAACCAAATAAAAAACAACCCTAACGCTTCTCGCAGGGGCCAGACAGTCCGGTCACCGGAGGGCAATCGGAACATACAATACCGTGACTTTGTACAGACGTGTCCTCAACGAAATATAACCGACTCACACAGCAGCACTATTCCTCGTATACTTATTATAGGGGCATATGAAGGTACCAAGCAGCTGGCATCTTTATCCCCTTTCCAACGACGTAACGGATGTGACAGACTCGGATGCGTTGCGAGGTGTCAGCCTATGCGTGACGGCGGGCTGGAAGTAGAGTTCTCGAGGAGAGATGATGCCAAGAGGGCGTTAGCAGTCGAACTGTTTACATACAGTGTAAGGGAAGGCAATGGCAGACGAGATGTTTCTATTCCAATCATGATCGAACCCCATAAAACAAAACAAAAAACTCATCCAAGGGCATAATAAACTGTTACGACCTCAGAAATATTTCCGATGCAGAAATCGTGGACGGACTCTCTGAGTTAGGGGTGACAGAGGCCGGCGTATCAGTGCGAGAAAGGGAACTGAGATCTACCATACCAACAATATAATTGTGACATTTAACACGGACGACCTTCCAAGTACAGTACTCGTGGGATACACTCGCGTGAAGGTGCGCAAGTACATTCCGAATCCAATGCGATGTTTTCAATGCCAGCGTTTCGGACACACCAAGCCCGCTTGCCGTAACCCCTCCCCCCCCCCACATGCGCAAACTGCGCTGCCACTACTCACCCTACAGATAACTGTAGCGCCCAAGAGCGTTGGTGTGTAAATTGTGGGAGAGGTCAAACTCCCCACACTGCGTATGACCGATGTTGTCCCGCATACAGTAAAGAGAAGGAGATCCTGTCGCTGAAATTTCAGAACAACATTTCGTTCCGTGAAGCACGAGAGATGTACAGTAGCTTACATCCAACAGTTTCTTCACTGCAAAGGCAGTAGCACTACTTCGAACGAGTATCGCACCTAGTCATTTACAGCAGCACGACCACGATGGTGCTACGGTGCTGATAGTTCGTCTTGTAGCTCTACTACAATCATTTGGAGTCTCGTGGCCCCCTTCGTCGCCAGCAGGACAGGGATGCCCAACCCAAAAGAACGACGAAGCAGCCGAAGTCCCACCCACCATCAGTGCATGCATTGATGGGCCACCAGAGGGCCCTTCCATGTCAATCACTGAGGGTAGCGAGTGGACCCTGATCCAAAGGTCTAAGGGACCTGTTCGGTCCTCCGTACCGAAGGTCAGGTCCTCCCCATCTACCACATTACTTACCATGAGATCTCCGCCTTCCACCTCCTGTCCGACCTCCAACAACCATCCCTCGCCTTCTGCACGCACCAACACTACCGCCAAATCCCTCCTTTCCACCTCATCCCTGCCCGAATCCTCCCCTATACCCGTGAGCCCAGCCACTTCCACACCCCCAGCACCTACTTCCGCACCTCCATCGCCGTCACACAGCTCCAACCAACCTATCAAAACCTCGGATGAGAGATTCATTATCAAGAAGCCGAAAGGCGCGCCCGGGAGGCCAAACGAGCTCGGCTCGCCCAAATGGAGAAGGCCCGGATAAAAGACCCCCAAGGCCGGCTACCCAACTGCCGCGCCGCAGGGTGGAGGGGCCATGCCCGTCTGTTAAAGAGATGGGCCCTCCTCCGGCTCCGCCCAGGCTGGCCCCCAAAAAAGAGGCTTGCCTCTGTCGAGCTCTCTACCGGGGGATGTTTCCCCACGCTCCCGCCCCAGAACCCAGTCACCAGGATCAAACAGGGACAACCCTCCTGAGCCGTCAGCGGCGCCCACTCTTTAAAGGAGGACGTAACTAGAGGTTCAACACCACCATTTTCTCTTGTTATAACTACTCCTAGTCACCCCACTCTAGTCAGATTTAGTTCATTACATCTAGGAGTACATCGCTTCAAAGCGATGCACCCACCGTACCTCCTTTAAGTAACCTCAACAAGCTCCTATGCAAGCTATCTTACAATGGAACTGCAGTGGTTTTAGGAACAGTACCCAGGAGATACAAATGGTTTTAAATCAGCATTGCCCTGTCGCTATGTGTCTCCAAGAGACCAAACTTCGACCAAACTCACGATGTGAAATACAGGGATACACAATTTTTCGAAAGGACATGGCAACCGACACAGTTGCTCACGGCGGTGTCATGGTAGCTGTGCACCATAGTGTAGGAGCAGCGGAGGTGGCCCTAAGCACAGATCTCCAAGCAGTGGTCGCTCGGATTGACTTTGACCGCAGCTCGATAACAGTTTGCTCCATTTACCTGCCTCCTGGAACGGGGTTTACGCGGGCGAGCTCAGCCGGCTAGTTTCTGAACTACAAACACCTTTTCTAGTTTTATGAGATTTCAATTCCCACCACACTGTGTGGGGATGCAACGACGTGAACAGCCGAGGTCGAGTTTTACAATCTTGCATCCTGGAAGAGTCATTATGTATTTTAAACACTGGCATTCGAACTCACTTCACGACGCCATCAGGAAACACATCAGCACTTGACTTAAGTCTGAGCAGCCCTGAGCTTGCACAACATTTTGATTGGCCAGTGTCGGAAGATCCTATGGGGAGTGATCACTTTCCAGTAGGGCTAAGATTGCAACATAACTTTCTTCCAAGTGCTACACCACGACAATGGAATTTAAATAAGGCTGATTGGGAAGCATACGAAAGGCAACTCAAAGAAAGTTTTGGCGCCCTGGCAGAACGGCAACCACTCTCCACAGAAAGCCTCTCAGCGGCCATCATAGAAGCGACATCAGGATGTATCTGGAAAACATCAGGTACTCCCCGTAGGACCCCTGTCCCGTGGTGGACAGAGGAGTGCCGAGACGCCATCCGAGCATGACACCGTGCATACAAATCATTTAGTCGCAATAGTACAACAGCTAACCTAATTGCCTTTCGAAAGGCGAGAGCGCTAGTACGACGAATCATCGCCGATGCCAAGCGTATGTCATGAAAGAAATATGTGAGTAACCTGAATCGTTGCACCTCGTCATCACAAGTGTGGTCACGCGTCAAAAAGATTTCTGGCACATTCCGCTCAGTCCCTCTCCCTGTGCTGCACATAACCGACCAAGATGTCACCCACCCCGCAAATGTTACATACGCGATTTGTCAGGCGATATCGCAACGAAGTCTCGACAGCGGTGCTGATCCAGAGTTTGTGAGACATAAGGCTCGATGTAGGTCCACGCCTGTGGACTTTACTACTTCGGCGCACCACGCATATAATAGTCCCTTCACCATTGCAGAACTAACTTCAGCCCTCAGTTCTCTGTGAAATGTATCAGAAGGGCCTGACGGAATCCACAACGCTATGTTGAAGCATCTTCCGCCATGTGCTTTGGATGTTCTCCTCGTCTCCTGCAACACACTGTGGCAAAGTGACACATTTCCATCTTCATGGCGCGAAGCCATTGTGATACCAATAGTGAAGCCGGGTAAGAGTGGTCGCGACCCTCTGCACTACCGTTCAATTTCTTTGACATCGTGCCTCTGCAAGTTGATGGAGCGAATGGTATATGTCCGTCTTAACTGGCTCTTCGAAAGCAAGCACGTTTTTGCAAACTCACAGTGTGGCTTCAGGAAAAATCGCAGCACTCTGGACCATATATTACTTTTAGACACTGAAGTACGACACAATTTTATGCAGAGTCGACATGTGGATGCAGTGTTCTTTGACATAGAGACAGCCTATGACATGGTATGGAGACCAGGAATACTCAGGAAACTGTGGAATCACGGAATACGTGGTGAAATGGGTACCTTCTTGGAAAACTTTCTGTCTGATCGAGTTTTTTTTGGATTCGTGTGGGAAGCCATACATCACAAACATTTACTCACGAAAATAGTGTTCCACAAGGAAGCGTTCTCAGTGTCGCACTATTTGCAATTATGATAATCGCCACCATACAAATATTTGATTGCACCACTGAATTGGCACCTTCACCAACCTTGACATTCCCTGCTGGCCGGAGGTCCAGGAATTCCCACGGGGGCACTTGACTGAAGGGGCGCCACTGCTATCAGCTGCCAGTAATCATCTAAATCAGTCTCAGCTTTTCCTAAGTGAACTCTACATTCGAGCTCCCTACACACGCGCGCGCGCGCGCGCGCGCACACACACACACACACACACACACACACACAGAGAGAGAGAGAGAGAGAGAGAGAGACAGACCCCCTTTTGCCTTTTGCCCCTTTTGCCTTGAGAGAGAGACTCAAAGCCCCCCTTTTGGCACTAGTTTGCTCATAACCTAGAAAGTAAGCATTTGCCCAGAAAATAAGTGGTCCCACCATCCTACTCACCGGGAAAAACATGGTGTTCTGAAAAACTGCAAGAAAAAAGAAAATCCCTTTAAATTTCAAATTCACTAAATATTTTTCAATTCTTTGAGAAACTTTTCGGATTTTTTTAAAACGTTTCTCAACTTGACAAACCTAAACTAACCTAATTTGACCTAACCTAACCCATTTGTTTGGTATATGGAGGAAAATGTGTGTAAACACTTGTCTCGTAACCATCATAAAGCAGAGTAATACCGGCTTGATTAGGTTAGGCTAGATTAGTTTTTTCGTTGGAACATTTTCCCCAAAAAATGAAAATCGGAAATATTCACTTGAAAAGCACCTAACCCTAGGTGAGGTTTGGCTCAGTTCGATTATTGTCACTTAAGAATATTTTCAGAAAATGCATTGCATAATTTTGTGCTATATTTTTTATTGGGGACATTGTGGGCAGTTCCCTCGATGAAGCGCCACCATTACGCGGTGGGGGGATTACGTGCCCCAATGACCCTGCGACCATCATACCGGCTAGGGGTGAGACTAGGAGTGCCTCACTCGTCCTTCCATCCATACGCTCCCATTCCAATGCCCATATCATCCCATCCCATGTCCTTCACCTGGCCCTGCAACACCAACTAACCCTACTATGAGCAGGCAGGACAACTTCCCCGGTCCTGCCCACCAGCTCAGTTTTATCGGGGTAGCCGTGCCCCCTTGGCCCGTCCCCCGGGGTTGACGGAGTCCTGGAGGTTGAGGTCCCCCGTTGCACGGTGCCAGTTGTGACGGGGGGACCAACACACCTCTTTGGTCCTGATATCCCGGAGGGGCGGGCGGGCACGCGGGGCCTCACGCGGGCCAAGTGGCTGGTCGCATCGGGCCGGGGGCATGGGTTTCCCAGTGCCTGCCGGGCCGGCCGGCCGGGGTCAGGGAGTGGCGGCGCTGGATCCTGATCGGGGTGGTGAGTCTCTCTCTCCCGGCCGGGTGAAGGCACTGCCTGCCCCGTATAGCTTCTCGGGCGCCTGGCGACTTCTCGTTCGCGGGGCCCAGGCGCCCCCCCCCCCAGTAGGGCTCCTATGGGGTGGGGCGCCCGAGGAGCGGAAACAAAGACACACTGCATGGCACCCACAAAACAAAAAAACACTCCTGGTTCCTCTCACAGAGACCAGACAAGAAACTTGTCTGCCTCACGTATCCGTATTCTTCGAGGAAAAACAAGGTGTCTCGCCTCATTATCGCCGTTTCAGAGGCGAGACGGGTGTGATAGACTTGGTAAGATTATTCGTTGCGAAAAATTGATGGATGGTTCCTTGGAAGTAGAATTTGCTCGGGCAGAAGAGGCAGAGAGCGCATTAAAGATATCCGAGTTTACATACAGTGACCGGAAGAATCAGAATAAAGTAGACGAGAATATCCCCATCACCATACCCCCCCCCCCCGAGGAGGCACCACCTTTACGCGGTGAGGGGGATTGAGTGCCCCAATGATCCGGCGACCATCATACGGGCGAGGGGTGAGACCAGGAGTGCCTCACTCGTCCTTCCATCCATACGCTCTCATTCCAATGCCCATCTCATCCCAGCCCATGTCCTTCACCTGGCCCTGCAACACCAACTATCGCAGCTATGAGCAGGCAGGGCAACTTCCCCGGTCCTGCCCACCAGCTCAGTTTTATCGGGGTAGCCGCGCCCCCTCGGCACGCCCCCGGGGTTGACGGAGTCCTGGAGGTTGAGGTCCCCCGTCGCACGGTGCTAGTTGTGACGGGGGAACACCACACCTCTTTGGTCCTGATATCCCGGAGGGGCGGGCGGGCCCGCGGGGCCTGACGCGGGCCAAGTGGCTGGTCGCCTCGGGCCGGGGGCCTGGGAATTTTCCCGGTGCCCGCTGACCCAGCAGGCCAGGGTCAAGGGGTGGGCGGCGTTAGATTCCGGTCGGGGTGGTGAGTATCTCTCTCCCGGCCGGGCGCAGGCGCCGCCTGTCCCGTATAGCTCCTCGGGGCCTGGCGACCTCCCGTCCGCGGGACCCAGGCGTCCCCCCAGTAAGGCCCCTATGGGGTGGGGCGCCCGAGGAGTGGAAACCAACAATATCACATGGCATCACAAAACACAAAAACCCATCCTGGTCCACCTTACGGTGGCCAGAACGCAAACAGAAACACATTCTTCTACGGTGTAGCCAGCAGGTTCTCTTCCCCCGTATTCTTGTTCTACAAGCCGCTGAAGGGGCAAGGAAGCTGTCTTCTCTTTCTCCATTCCAGAGACGGGACCGGTTGCGGTTGCGATCGTTTTGGACGCATCAAACGTTGTGACAAACTCAGAGACGGTGGCCTTGAAGTAGAATTTGAGGACGCCGACGAGTCGAATAAAACACTTATGGCAAAGGAATTTAGGTATTTAACCAGGAATCAGCAGAGTAGAAAAATCATGACCATGCCATCACTGTCGAAACGCACAAAACGAAAAACCACTCTAAAGGAGTCATCAACTGTTTCGATTTGAGAGGTGTTAGTGACGATGAAATTACAGATGGCTTAGCTGACGATGGCGTTATTCTAGCACGAAGACTCACAGTAAGGAAAGGCAATGAGTTACAGCCCACCGACAATATTATTTTAACATTTGACTCCATGGACTTACATACAGTGTCCGGAAGAATCAGAATAAAGTAGACGAGAATATCTCCATCACCATACCCCCCCGAGGAGGCACCACCTTTACGAGGTGGGACCCGACATCAACCTCCACTATCAGGCCGAGATGCGCGCCCGCGAGGTGAAGAGGGCGCGCCTGGCTCAAATGGAGAGGGCTCGGGCGACGAGCCGCCAAGATCGTGAAAAGCCTCCTTTCCAAAGGACGGCTACCCCATCCCCACGAAGGCGAATTACGGGACCAGTGGTAGCTCAGGCTACCCATGACATGGGCCCTCCCCCGTCTCCTCCCCGGCTGGGGGCACAGAAACGAGGCTTCCCGCCTTCAGGCTCACCACCGGATCAAGAATCGACGAACACTCGGTCCAGAACTCGGCTTTAAAGTACTTTTACCCAGTTGTGCCTCATCATATTCTCTGGTTTTACAATGGACCCCGTTGAGATGGTGATCTGCGATCAGCTGTGGTGCTTTTTTCTCATTTTTATACTGTAAGCATCCTTTTATCACTTGAATGGGTGTCTTAAACAAAATATTATAATGGAATTGTAGGGGGATACGATCCAGTGCCCAGGACTTACAGGTGGTGCTAAGACAACACTATCCGATTGCAGTGTGTGTACAGGAAACTATAATTACACGATTAAGAATTACCAATTATTTCGCAAGGACATGCCAACAGACACCGTAGCACATGGCGGTGTGTTGCTGGCAGTACACTGCAGCACACCCGTGCAGCAATTAGATTTGACTACAGCTTTGCAGGCTGTCACCGCACGTATACACCTTAACCATAGGCCTGTGTCGATTTGTTCACTATATTTACCTCCCGGAACCGCATTTCTGGCTTCGGAAGTCAGAAGTCTGATATCCCATCTCCCACAACCATTTTTTATTTTAGGAGATTTCAACTCTCATCACACCGTCTGGGGATGTGATAGTGTTAACGCCCGCGGAAAAGCTTTACAACCACTACTATTAAACGAAGCTATATGTTTGTTAAACACATGTACACATACACATTTCACTCTAACCTCGGGTCATTCATCGGCACTGGACCTGAGTCTTGCGAGCCCGCAACTAGTGGATTCATTTGAGTGGTCGGTGCACACCGATCCTCTTGGTAGCGACCATTTTTCTGTGTGGCTATCTTATCGTTATGGTTCGATTCTTGCTTCTAGACCTCCTCGTTGGAATCTCAGGAAAGCGGATTGGACACTGTTCGCAGATAAAATGGAGACCCTTGTCGATGCTGACTGTGAACGGACTGTAGAAGAGTTCTCTCCAACTGTAGAAGAGTTCACCTCTAAGATTCTACAATCAGCAGAAGGAACTGTTCTGCGCACCACAGGCACTCCTCGTCGCACCCCTGTTCCGTGGTGGACGGACGCCTGTCGCGACGCTATACGGACACGCAGGCGAGCTTTCAGGGCCTTCGACAAGCGAAGCACAACTGCTAATCTTGTAGTATTTAGACGAGCACGTGCCCTCGCGCGTCGTACCATCCGGGAGGCCAAGCGAGTCTCCTGGAGGGAGTATGTGAGTAAACTGTCCCGTTTTTCGGTCATGTCACAAGTGTGGTCACGTGTGAAACGCATTTCAGGCCATTATGAGTCGTTGCCACTCCCGGTTTTGGATGTTGCTGGGCGACGGATTATGCACCCTGCCGAGGTGGCTAACGAAATTTGGGAAGTATTGTCGGAAAGATGTCGCGTGAGCAACCTGGACGCAAAAATCCTCCGTTTCAAACGTCGCTGCGAGGAAACATCGATAGACTTTTCAACCTCCGTTCCACTAAATTATAATCAATCTTTTACATTAGCCGAACTAACATCAGCCATAAACTCCCTGCAGAACGTGTCGGAAGGACTGGACTGCGTCCATAATAGTATGCTAAAGCACCTGCCAGTGAACGCCGTCCATGAACTCTTATATGTATGTAATAAACTTTGGCATAGCGGCAACTTTCCAGCTTCCTGGCAGGAGGCCATTGTGGTGCCTCTGCTTAAACCTGGAAAGAATGCATATGATCCACATAGTTATAGGCCTATTTCACTCACATCATCCTTATGTAAGCTTTTGGAGAAGCTGGTCAATGTCAGACTGGCATGGTTCCTAGAAACAAATAACATTTTAGCTAACGCCCAGTGTGGTTCTAGGAAGTATCGCAGTATAGCGGATGACATTTTAGCTCTCGACACTACTGTACGTGTTGGCCTTAAGGAAAAACGACATGTTGTGGCCATATTTTTCGACATAGAGAAAGCGTATGATACTACATGGTGGTACGGTGTCTGGAAGAAAGTGTTCAACTATGGGATTCGTGGTGCGATGAGTATCTTTATCAACAATTTCCTATGTGATCGGTTTTTGCAGGTTAAAATTAGTAACTGCCTTTCTCGACGTTTTACACAAGATAACGGTATACCACAAGGCGGCGTTCTAAGTGTCGCATAGTTTGCTATAATGATAAACCATATTGGGAATTGTCTACCACAGTCCATCGGTCGGTCCCTCTTTGTAGATGATCTTGCGATTTGGTCCTGCGGCGCATCACAAGCACTCATTCTGTGGAGCGGCAGCTGCAACTGGCGGTGAATCGGCTTGAAAGGTGGTGTTTTACAAATGGACCTATGCTTTCCAAATCGAAGACTGTGGGTGTTCATTTTTGTCGTCGTCGTCGACCATGCCCCGATTTTTCAGTGAAAATGTTTGGCACGGTGATCCATACCAAACCAGTTTGGAAGTTTTTGGGAGTGCACTTTGACAATCGCCTGACATATCGGGAACGCCTTAGAATTCTTAGGGATAGATGTTTTAAGGCATTGAATATCCTGAAGTGTGTGGCAAGAACTTCATATGGTGCAGACCGTAAGACATTACTGGTTTTTTACAGATCACTCATCCGCTCCAAGCTTGACTATGGCTGCTTCGTTTACGACTCGGCTTGTACATCTTATAAGCGAACGTTGGATGTTGTGCACAACGCAGCCTTGCGAATTGCCACTGGTGCATTTCGAACGTCCCCTAAGGCAAGCCCTCTGGTTGAAGCGCATGAGCCAACCCTTGCCTTGCGGCGTATCATGCTTGGAATGAGATACGCATACAAGCTCTCACGATTTCCGGACCACCCCACATATGATCTGGTGTTTTCGTCATGCATTGTGAACCTATTCCATGGATTATCTAATCAGCGTTCGTCACCTTTCTGTATCAGACTCTATAATGCACTGCGTCTGAATGGAATCACTTTCCGTAACGTGATCAAACTGAGCGCTCTGGATACTCCTCCCTGGGAGTTACGGGCGCCGAAAATCGATGTTACACTGAGTGAAAACTACAAACATGATACCCTACCTCAAGAGTTCCGAATTCAAGCACTGGACCCCATTGCGTCCTACGTCGGCTACAAGACAGCATACACGGACGGTTCAAAGATCGAAGCTGGTGTTGGCTCGGCGTTTGTTAGCGGCTCCGCCACACGATCTTTTACGCTACCTGTGCAGGCATCCGTCTTCACATCGGAATTGGTTGCCTTTAGCAAAGCATTGTGCTTTATGCAAGTATCTGACGAAACATTGCACCTCATCCTAACAGATAGTCTCAATAGCCTTATGGCACTGAGATCTTATAATTAATCACACTCCATTGTCCAGGAAATAGTTTTGCGATTGACGTCACTACGTGCATATGGTAAGACCATCGTTATGTGCTGGATTCCGAGCCACGTCGGTATATCGGGGAATGAGGCTGCTGACGCGGCTGCAAAGCGAGCAGCACAGAAACCGTGTACGATATGGCCATTCCTGCAAGAGATATATATCCAGTCATTAAAAATTATGTTTTTCGTGAGTGGCAGGTGTTTCGGGACGCGGTCGGTGAACACAAGCTTATGACAGTTAAGCCTAGCATCGGCCAGTGGTCCTCGTGCTCGCGTAAGACCAGGCGAGACGAGGTGACACTATGGCGCCTACGTATTGGCCATACTTACGCAACTCACAGATGGTGGTGGTGATACTCTTTGTGGTGATGATATTTCCATGTGCCCCAGATGTCAGGGACGTCTTTCAGTGCGTCATATCTTAACCTCATGTCCTCAGCTTTCTAATGTTTACAAGCACTACTTTGGTCGATCGCAGGCACTATCAATTCGTGATGTTCTTAGGGATGACTCGGTCGCGATCAATTCTGGTAAATTGTTCCACTTTCTTTCGGAGGTAAACTTCAATTATATATATTCTCCAGTCTAATCCCTTGTACGTGAGCAAATCCGCATGGTGCGATTGCCTAGGATTGACAGTTTAAATAGTTTAGTTATGGGCGCTGTATAACCACTGCAGTTGATGCGCCGAAAAACCCAAGTAGCTAACTAACTAACCACAGTGGACGATGTGGTCTGCGACCTTGGCCGACCACAGTGGACGTCAGGGTTGAAAAAAACGGGATTTTCGTCGATTTTTGCCATCCATAGCATTATCCTCTTCACAAAATTATCCTTCATGTTGTTTCCTCCATGTGTTTTCAATTTGGATGTTTGATGGCGTTCTTCGACAACGAATTGCCTTGTGGTAAAGTGCTCAAGATTCACCTGAAACTTCAAAGTGAGACTCTGATGACAAGGTTTAAAGGAAAATATCCTCTCCGTATTCGATAACTCAGAAATTGTCCTCATCCAGGATTGCAAAGTATAAATCCAACCCTGGTAGACAGGATGTACTCGACGACCCTGGCCAGTTAAGGTGAACGTTGTGGGATTAGTCACGTCTTTGCGTCAACTTTCCAAACAGTTGTGTGTGCATTAGTTATCACTTTCTCGGCATTCTACCGTTCACCTTACCATTAATGGATTCCATTGTCACCTATGCATTAATATTTCCCAATTCGTTACAGCCATTGAATCTGCTTGAGACAGAGCTGCTCTTGTTGTGCATTTCGATAAATGGATATTGATAGCATCAGAAAAGACAAATTGTCAGTAGCGAGACTGACCTTATTCCATTAAAGTAATGATTAAAGGTACTGACAGCAGCGCGACAAGAAATTATTTTATGTGCGGCAACCTTGTGGCATTATTCGTGTCCCCCGCACCTAAATAAAGACTCCTTTCGTATACCATGTGCTCCTACTGTCCAACATCTTGCACGTCTCTATTTGTTCTTTATATGCTTTATATTTGCTTCCCATAATAAGGTCCAGTCACACGGAGTCGGGCTATCTCGGATCATTGTTTGTTCGCACAATGTTATGGTGTACTACTTCGGTGGCTATCAAACCGAATTGAAATTTGAATTCACAAGGAACAGTACATTCGGCATCAGACGACATTGAGGGTAAAATGTCGCACGTCGTGGCTGCTGACGCGGAAAAAAATCCCAACTCCACATAAAGGACGGCAGTGTAGAATATGCATAATACTTGACCTGACCTAACACCATTGACCTGGACACATATTTGAAAGCAGAATGTCTATATCATTCTTGTATCATGTTCTGCATGAAAATGTTTTCACCTTACTGCGATAAGAAGAGATAATTTTACCTGACCTCTGTTTAGTAATATTGACCTTCATTATAATTTTGGGAAAGCAGAGTTATTCGATTTGATGAAAGAACATTATGATCTGGAATTGGTGTTGCTATGCCTCAACTGCCGCGAATGGTGGCATTTTGGAGATGTGGAAATATTATCCTCCTTGATACGTTCCAAGTCAATTTCAAAGGGAATTAGAAATCACATTGGTGAATGAAATCAAGAAGGTAAATATGGTGGGTCCAAGCATTGCCAAAGGTATACAAAACTTCGTGCTTAACCTTGTGGAAGGAAAGGATTACAAGTACCAACAGGGTTGCAGTAAAAATGTGATGGTGGGAAAATGTGGGAATCATTGCACAATTCCTGTTGCGACACACCTGGTACGTGGACCAATCCAATTCCCTCGATTTGAAAACTGTTCATTTCTGATATTATTCCCATTTACCGAAGATTTGTACTGTATATTTCCGACTCTAGAGCAAGGAAGCCATTCGAGCCGACATGTCCATTTTAAGACCGTCGGGTGGCTCTTCTGGGAATCTCCTGGACTGACCTTTTCAGACTCCTTGGCCGTGATCGCAGAGGCTTGTACCCAGTGTGGCCTACTCTTGCTATTGGTTTGCGCCATTGGGTACGGGTGGAGTTTTTAAACTGTTGTAAAAATATATAGTAGAACGATTGCGTTAATTGATGTATGTGATCCGTTGTGCATTTTGGTTTGCTTGGTGTCGTTTGTGGTGACTGACTGGACTCGGCGATCACGATGACGACATGCTTGATCAAAGGACATTGTTTTCGATTGCTATGATTTTGTGGAAGCTATGCCCCCTTCCTGTCCCTGAACTCGCCTCACCAAAACTTTGGCTTCGCCCTTCCTAATGTTAGGCACCGAGGAAATACCTTCAGCCGTCATCACAGTTGAGGCCTGCTGTGCTCCAATGCTCCATCAAGGCCGGTGTATTTTACCCTGGATATGGGCGCATAAATATTTCATTTAAGCCGTTGCGTGTTTGTTGGTGTGTGGAGTGAGGGGAGGATGACGGTGACGTTGAGGATATAGATGACGTTGATGATGACGATGTACCCGAGTCCACAGTATGACACTGCAGTAGCATGCTATAACTCACAGTTTGTATTGACATGCACTGTGCACCGCTTTTTTGGTTATGTGGCTTCACCTGCTCCTGGACGATTTTCCCGTTGGCGAGGATGCTGGACAAGCAAAAACATATGCATCGTGAAATAAAAATCAGAATCATTGAGGTCTGAAAACATAGTGGGCGAAATCCGATTACTTTTTTTTTTGGTTGGGGAGGGTGCGGGGGATGGTCTATTACATTTCGCCCCCCCCCACCCGCCCCCCAATGTTTTTTTAATAAAAAATCGACACCCCTGAGAACAAGTCATGTTGGTTGCATTTAGTGAGGCACAATACATATCCCGCCCCAAAGTGTGCTGATCAAATGGCTGCCTTCATCCCAGCTTCATGTCAAGGAGGGGGCCAAGGCTATGTGTCTCACCCCAACCCCGCTCCAACGAATATCTTGGTGGGCATGTTGCCTGCTTTTTACTGCAATCTTGACTTTTTATGACAGGTAACTACTTCGATTCATTCATGACAAAGTACCTCATTGGCTACACGTCAAGGATCTGCTTGCATTGCTCGTGGACAGTGGTGTCGCCACGAAATTCTTCCAAGGGGCGCAAGATCGAAAGAGGGCCTCCTGCTCCCTGAAAAGGGGCCTCCATTGTGTTAGGGCCTCCTATTGTTTTTAGGCCCTCAGTATGGTTCGGGAATGGGAAACAAGATTTCTTATTCATGTACTGCTTGTTCTTGACATGGTGCATTATTTACTCAACACGCAAAAGCAATAATCTTCTTTTCGCTGAAAACTGGGACATGCCAAGGTATAAGTAAATAATATGTGGATAAGTACTTAAGTGTCAAAACCAACCAACGTCACAATGCTTTTTCGAACAGAAGAATCTTCCCGCTGGCCTCTAGATTGCAGCGAGGCTGATGCTGAGCATATCTTTCAGATATCTCCCATTGGTCAACCCACCGTAATGTCCTAAAAAAATAACTAAATATAGCTATATTCATCACTACTGTTATTTATTACCACCAGCTTGATGCCCTAAACAAAGCTTAAGCGATCATTTCTCAGTCCTAGGACGATAATTTCGCGAAGGTGACAACAGGAAGTGGGTTATATTGGTTTTCTGATCAGTATCTTAGGAATTTGCGATTTTTTCTAAGATTTGGTGCTGGCTGCAAGGCACCTGTCAAACAAGTTAAAATAACAAATTTTTCGCGAAGGAACTCACGCGCCTGGGATTTCGACCGCAATTTCGTCAAAGGGGACCTATCGAAATGAAATGATTAGTGATCAACTAAATTATCCTGTGGAGGGGCCTAATCTACCACTATCTTTCCTGATTCTTCGAATTTCAACCCTAACTCCCCCACCTAATTCTACGGTTATATCTTGGTATCCTTTGATAAATCAACTCACGCTGCTGAAATGACACCCATACCACAACAACCGGATCGGTATCCGAAAATGTCGAGCTGGAGCCCTCCAAAAAAGAATGGACTCCCAAAAAAAATCAATGTCAGGGTCCGTAAAATGCCTCTGTAGCACAGAACATATTACCAGATGCCTTCACAAATTGTGTACGCCGCCGAAAAAAATACGGAATCTCGAAAAAATGAGATGGGATACAAATACGTGGCGCCAGGGTCTCCAGATGTCGGACCGGAAATCGGACTTGTGAGAGAAAAAAAATCAGAAAAGATCCACAAAAAAGCATTGAACCCAGAAAACTGACGTTAGGTAACCGGAACCACGCGCCTGGGAGCGATTATTCCGGTTGGGACACAGAAAAATGGCACCGAAGCCCCGAAACCGAACGCCCATAAATGTGCGTTAGAAGCCCCAAATAAACACAGCAGGACCCCAAGAGCACAACGGAGGCCGAATTGTCTGGGCATTATCTGCCAAATTAGGGGCCTCCTGCCACACCTCGTGGGCCTCCTCCTTTATCCTAGCAAGGCCTTAGCAGTCTTGAGGGAATCTTCAATTTTGGAAACCTCACACTCCTTCATACCTGTTACCACTCCCATCTCATTTTCTTGAAAATCTTTCCGGTCTTCAGGCCCTCATTCAGTCCTGGATACCTACTCCTTTTTGGGGGCTCCTCTCGAGTCTGGCAGGGCCATCATTTCTCTTCTAGAGTCTTTTCTTTCAAATTAGGGGCCTCCTCTCACGTCCTCTTCCAAATTTTACCCAACCTTTCCTATATCAGTGGCCTTGTTATTTACCGGGGGCCTTTTGGCCATATGCGCGCCTTCTTTTCCAATCTTGTGTCGTCCTCTTCCGAATTAGGTCCCTCCTGCCATGTCTCTGTATCATACTTTTGTATCTGTATCATACTTTTTAATCATACTCTGTATCATTGGTGAAACCTAGTACTCGTTTTGGTGCCTATTTTTGCGTTTCCGAAAGCTCATCTCATATCCACTGACTTTCTTTTCCATCTTAGGGTTCCTCTCATTTTCTGGGGCCTCCTTTCCCGTATTGAGGCCTCCTTTGCATTTTTGGGTGCCTCCGTGCCAATTTTTAGCAAGCTCTTGATTTCTGGGGCCTCCTACCCTCCCCTAGGTGACTCCTTTGTAAAATTATGGGACACCTTTCACGTCTTGGAGGCCTCCTCATCTATGTTTGGAGCCTCATTATCCTCTTAGCAGGTTGCTTTTGCGTCCTAGTCCTAAATCTTCTCTTCTAGGGTACTCGTCTTCTAAAATGTGGGCCTCATCTGGCTGGTCTCCGTGGCCTTCTCTCATTCCTAGGGGACCTTCTTACTCATCTTGGGGCCCCATCCTGCGTCCGGATAAACATATATTTTCCTTATTTTCTATTGTATAGTCCTTTTCTTCGATCTTTTGGGCCTCGTTTCCAAATTAAGAATACCTTGCCACCCGTCGAAAGCCTTCTCGTGTAACCCTGGGTGGCTTCTTGCCCGTCTCGGTGGGATTCTTTTCGTCCTGGAGGTCTCTCTTTTTCGTCCTGGGGGCCCTCCCTTTGATCCTGGGGGCCTCCTCACAATCTCTGTTCTATGCCTCTTTTCGGAACCTGATTATATTTCCTGTGGGCCTCGTTGTCAGTCTTGAATCATCCTTCACAGCATCATCTTCTGTCCCGTCGGGCTCCTTGCTCACCTTTTTGTCCTATGCATTTCCCGATAGTGGTCTCCTCAAATTACAGGGGACGACCCCCCCCCTCCCCCCAAGTCTCAAGGCAAGGGGTGAAGACGATTGCCCCGCTGCCCCCACCCCGGTGGCGACGTCTCTGCTCCGAAACCTCATCTCATATCCACTGGCTTTCTTTTCCGGCTTAGGAACTCTTCTCATTTCCTTGGGCCTCCCTTCCCGTATTGAGACTCCTTTGCAATGTCGGGGGCCTCCGTGCCAATTTTTGACACTCGTGATTTATGGGGCCCCCTACCCTCCCATAGGTGACTTCTTTTTCAAAGTATGGGCCTCCTCCTGGAAACCCCTAATTTGTAGAATCTCCTTTTCTTCCTGGAGTCCTCCTTTTCGTCTTGTGGGCATCCTTTTTGTCCTGGGGGCTTCCTTTTCATCCTGGGAGCCTCCTCAAATTTCAGGGTGTCGGCGCACCCCAGTCTCACGACAGGGGGGGGGGGCAATTTCACCTGCTGCCCCCCCCCCCCGGTGGCGACGCCCCTGCTCCTGGACTGCGTGCTCGTGGTAGGTATATATTTACACATTTGTTCTACGACTCTGATTCCTTTTGATTGTATTCCATCTCTATAGTGCAAAAGAGATGTGATCTCAATACTGTTGAAAGCAGTACTTGGATATATAAAATATATGTACTGATTAACTGCAACGACATTTACAAATGAGGATAGGTTCAGCTAAGCAGCAACGACATAAGTATTTGTTGATGAACAAATGTTAAAAACATTAACATCCTTCCATTTTCCACACTTGACGTGTCAAGTACGTGAAAACCAGGTACCCAATTACCCATCACAGAACCTCGAAAATGGTGTTTCTTGTTGTTGCTGTGTAAGGTGGAAAGCGGTGATAGAAAATGGTTACCGTGGCGGGTCAGGATGGGCCGGAGAAGAAAACGTTCCGTATGGGTTAAGACCGGGTACTTGTGCGCTAATATACTGTAGTTTTGTGCGTCCACATTAGTCCCAAGTGTTGCCGGTAGGTAAGGCTTGCATACGTCAACATTGTGCGATGGTAGGTATGGCGCAGGTCTTTCGACGTCTTGTTGATTCGGTAGATTTTTCCTTTTATTCGATCTGTATGTTTGCTGATGAAGTTCAGGTAATAGTAGGGGAAAATGTTCAATTTCCATTAAATTCCAGTTCACTGCGAAAGCCTGCTTTACCAAGTAGATCAACCTCCATGGCGTTTGTATAAGAATAACTGAGTCTACCTAGATAGGTCCGCCTACCAAGATAGGTACCTACCTACCTACTTATCAAGTGTTACAGCTTATTAAGAGCCAGAAGGGTCATCTGGGTTCAGGCTATCTAGAAAAGATGCAAGAAAAGTACATGTTCACACCCAAATCAATCCATTATCTTAAGTTCCAGGGAAGCTACCTATATTGATATATTGCAGCCTGTCTAGCACCATTAACCTAAGATTGCACAACACACTCCTATGTAGGTAGGTAGGTTCTATTTCTGTGTACAGCTCCATGTAGGTAGGTTGTGTAGGTAGAATATATGTTATAGATATATGCCTTGGGCCATTGATATCTACTTAACATGTTTGGGGGTGGGCCATTGGTTGATTATCAATCAGTGCTTGTTTTGCATCCTAGAGCATATGCCAAAGCTTGCCAGAGTAGAGAATAGGAAGTGTATCACATATTGTTTATTTATTACCAGCAGCCGATGCCTGATTGTGCAGTCATATCCAAATATACCTATGTAAAGACATAAAGACATAAAGACATAAAAGATCAGTGCAACTCTGAGCCACAAGGGCCCTTCTTGGTTGCACTCTGTACACTGAACCAGTTGCCCACCAAATCTGCCAATCAGCCCTCCCTGTAATACTGAAAAGCAAGCCCTCTATTCTTATAATGATTGTCTATGCTGTTTTTAAAGATGTTCAATGTTCTGCTACTGACGATGTTTTCTGGCAGCTGGTTCCAGTGTTCCACTACCCTGTTGGTGAAGAAAGTTTGCCTTAACCTTGTTCTGCTGTGGTTAATTTTAATTTTGAATTTATGACCTCTAATTGCATCATTTCTGTTAAATTCAAACATTTCCCCAAGGTATCCCCTCTCCAGACCATTGACAAATTTAAAGACCTCGATGAGATCTCCTCTCAGCCTTCTATATCTAAGTGAAAACATATTCAATTTCTTCAATCTTTCCTCATATGCCAGGTTGCTTATGCCATTAACCATTTTTGTAGCCCTCTTTTGTACTCTCTCTAAAAGCCAACAATCTTTTTCATAGCTAGGAGACCAAGCTTGGATGCAGTATTCCAAATGTGGCCTGACATATGCACAGTAAAGCTTCCTGATCACTTCCTCACTTCTGTATGATACATTCCTATTTATTGCCCAGAGCATTCTCAGTGCCTTCTTCCTGGCTTCCTTGGTCTGTTCTGATGCCCCCAATTTTGTGTTTAGAATAACACCTAAATCCTTCTCCTGTTGAGTCACTGATAGCACTTGGCCACCCATCAAGTATGGAGCCTTCATATGCTGCTTACCTACATGCATGATTTTGCACTTATCAAAGTTAAATTTCATTTGCCATTCTTCGGACCACTTCACAAGTTCGTCTAAGTCTTTTTGCAGCGAGATATGCTCATCCTGACCTGTTATTGCCCTAAAGACCTTCAAATCATCTGCAAATTTCAAAACTTTACTGCTTGGGCCACTTTCAATGTTATTTACAAATATAATGAACAGTAATGGCCCTAGTACTGACCCCTGGGGGACTCCACTAAGAACATTTTGCCATGATGACTTTGTACCATTTAGCATCACTCTTTGCTGTCTATCTGAAAGCCACAACTCTATCCATTTTAAGATGCTACCTGCAATACCATGGGACTGAAGCTGTATCATTAACCGTTTATGGGGTACCTTGTCAAAGGCCTTACTAAAGTCAAGATATGCTACATCAACCTGATTTCCCTGATCAAATTGTTCTGTGGCGAAGTTCAAAAAGTCCAAGAGGTTTGTGAGACACGATCGTCCTTTTCTAAATCCATGTTGAGTATCTTGAATCAATCTGCTACCTTCCAGATAACTAACTATTCTATCCTTGATAATTGATTCGAGTACCTTGCAGACTAGGGATGTGAGACTTATTGGCCTATAGTTTTCAACTTTCCCTCTTTCTCCTTTCTTGAAAATAGGAACTACATTTGCCCTTTTCCAATCGGTTGGAATTTCATTATGTGAAACTGATCTACAAAATATTATACTAAGTGGAAATGCCAGTTCCTTTTCAGTTTCCCGCAACACCCTAGCATAAATATCATCAGGTCCTGCTGCCTTATTTGGCTTTATTTTCCTGATATGATTGTAAACAACATCACTACCAATGAAATCAACATCATTTGTCAGATCCCATGTATCTGAACTATGGTGTACGGTCGGCAGATTGGTCATATCTTCCAATGTAAACACTGATTTGAACTGCTTGCTCAGCTCCTCAACCATCTCACTATCCTCACCCAATGTAGTCCCGTTTACTTCCAGTGGACCAATTGTGTTAGAAACTTTACTCAGCTTGTAGAAACTAAAGAACTTTTTACTGTCCCCATTACAGTTTCTAGCTAAATCCAGTTCCTTTGCTCGCTTTGCTGCTCTGGTTTTTTGCTTCACAGTGTCTCTAGCTTTTCGATATGCCTTTAGATTAATGACATTTGAGGCCTCTTTAAAAACTCTAAATGCAGTTTTCTTAGCCCTAATTGCTTTTATCATGTCTGGTGTAAGCCATGCTGGCTTTCCTACCCTCCATGTGTACATGTAGGTGGAGCAAGCGACATCAATGCAATGCAAAACACATTTGCAAGCTATGTGCCATCTCAGATATCGGTTTTAAAAGTTTCTGTATAAGCAGTGATTTTCCACCTCTCAATGTATTAGGTTGGTTAATTAGGTTAATCCTGAATTCCAATTCAAATTGAGATGCAATAGGTAGTAATACTTACTCAAGTATGCTGTGCAATCAATAGTGGCAAAAGAACAATTTGCATTTAGGATGTTAGGTAACAGAATGAGTTTGACAAGTTGATCAGTAATAAGGCTGAATTGAGGAAATTCAGTGAAATTACATTTAAATGCAAAGATGGAATGATATGAATTTATTCAAAGTGATAGTCAGTAAATAAGGAGAACATGAGGACATTCTTTGAACAAAACTGCTCAAAGTATGTGCAGAAGAAAGTGAGTGGAAACACCTCTGTGCACTATCCTTGCAAACAAGAATCAACACTATGGCATAGCAGAGTAATTGTACCACATGCAGAGCGAGTGTCCTAAAATTATTTCACCATTAACTGTGAGGATGAAGAAAGAAGTTGCTTGGGAATAGTTAAAGATTGGAAGAAAATAAAGGATAGTCACTTAAGGATGAAAAAAGTTGAATGCCTTTCACTTCAGTCACATGCATTTTACATTATTTAGCAGTCATGTGCATAATGACTGCCCACACATGTGGCAAAATGGTAAAAACCTAAGGGAAGGATGAAATAGCACAATTCCATTAACTGTGAACTTCCAGGGCACATGGTCAATTATTTTACACTGCAGAGCAGTAATGAATTATTTGTGAAATAGGGTGGAGCATACTGCTTTCTGAAGGCTGAATTGGCATCCTTCCCAAAGGAGCATTGACATGGTTCTTGATGCATGCTTGTGAAGTCCTCATTCCTCATGTCTAACTGTCATGTTTGCAAGCATGCTTATGCTTACCATAATCACAGATCATGATCACACAAAAACTCCAGCCAAATTTCATGTGCAGGTATTACCTATGGTGTGCTATGTTATAACCAGTTTATAGCATGGGTGTTCATATCATTATTGCTGATATTGTTGTCCAAAAATTAGGTGCATTTCAAAACACATTTGCAATTGCCTCAACTGGGCTTGCAGGGCTTGACAAATGTTTTAATTACATTATTTCCATAGTGATTTCAGCATCCTGTTGTACTCATTTTGACATCCTGCACCTAACAAGAGTCAGTTTTACAGCAGAACTTTGCTCCCAGGTCATGTAGTCTAAGGAACAAGATAGAGGGAGAAGACTTGGCATAATGATCTGCATAAATTACTGGCAACCACAGAATATAATTATCTCATCATTTTGAATAACCAAATTGGTTTTACTATTCACACTCCTGAATATAAGAAGAATTAAACTTGAAACATCAGCAAATTTTAATATGCTCTCTGATTTATGTGGAGATTGCACACAGCTCTAGGGAATGTGGCAACCAATGAATGACTGCCAGATGACATATTGGTGCTGTGGTTAAATTAGCATAGGATAAGGTTATAAGACATAAAGACAAAAGATTAGTGCAACTATGAGCCACAAGGGCCCTTCTTGGTTGCACTCTGTACACTGAACCAGTTGTCCACCAAATCTGTCAATCAGCCCTCCCTATAATACTGAAAAGCAAGCCCTCTATTCTTACAATGATCGTCTATGCTGTTTTTAAAGATGTTCAATGTGCTGCTACTGACAATGTTTTCTGGCAGCTGGTTCCAGTGTTCTACTACCCTGTTGGTGAAGAAAGTCTGCCTTAACCTTGTTCTGCTGTGGTTAACTTTAATTTTGAATTTATGACCTCTAATTGCATCATTTCTGTTCAATTCAAACATTTCCCCAAGATATCCCCTCTCTAGCTTAATATATATAAGCCAGCTTCCTGAGCAATGGTAGAGAAAATGAGAACAAAACTATGCTTAATTGATGTCAACCAAGTTTATAAATTCATACCTGACATTCCTGACATGCTGACACTGCACAACTAATAAATGTTCACAGCACACCACAAATAGGATGATCATGCACTGACTGATATTACCTGCCAACTATTGGGATGTAGGTTTTGGAATATAAAAAAGTTTAAGGGAAATTATACCAAAGCAATCCATCTCAAATCGTTTTATTCTCACCATGAAGGACAATTTTTTTCCAATGGAAAAGCTGAGAAAATTGATTTACAGCAATTCTTATTAATACTAAGATATCTGTACTTGTTTAGTTCATGTCAGGAATGTTTAGTTAAAGGGAGGAATGACTTTGAAGAAGGTATGCAGAGCTGGCGCTGGAACATTTTGCCTGGAGCCAAAGCTGCAGGGACATTTTACTGAGCCAGAGTCTGAGCCGGAGCCATTAAAACCATGGTGGCTCTGACTCTGAAAGAGGTGTAAATTAAACAAAATTAGCAAACGTGAATTGAACACATTATACCTAGTATAAAGATAGATAGAGGGTTAATATGGGAAAGTTGCTTATAATTGTCTGAAGTTTGCACCCCTGAGTGGTCAGGGCTAATTTTTAACATTCCCCATAGCTCTTGCTTAATGGATCGATCACGTTTGGGATGTACGGAGCCGGAGCCAGTACATTTTGCCCGGAGCCACCAGGACATTTTACTCAGTTGGAGCCGGAGCCGGGATACTTCCCCAGAGTTCGAGTCGGAGCCGGAGCCATCAAAATTTTCCCGGCTCCGCATCCCTGCTTGGAAGGCTCAAAAGCTAGGAGACATGAGATCAAATTGCTGCTGTGAAACCAACTAAGGAATCATTATTTTAACAATGATGCAGTCTGCCACATGCTTGTATGTCTCAGGGTTACTGTGCAACAAGGTTTATAATATACAAACAAGATGTCTTGTGAGTTATTGAGACATGTTTATGGATATAATGTTCAGCAGAAGTGGAGGAGAATTAAATGACTGATGAATATATGTGGTGACACCAACCAAAGATGGAACCTATAGTTCACCTTTCTCAGAAATCAAACCTGTCTATCTCATATTTGACATGGTCAGAAGTAGTGTAATGTGGCACAGCACAGCCTAGTCAGACATTACCTGATAAGTTCTGATCTTGCCCAACCCAACCTAAATCCAACAGAGACTTGCATAACCTCTGTTGTTATACTCATATATTTTCCATCACCTAATGTTAGTAGATTTCTCATCACCTGTATACTGTCATTTGATCACCTAAAACCTCTGGAGAATGAGGTATTTTGTAGCTGGAAACTTGTGATGCTTAATCATCTGAAGCCTACCAATGTTCAATTGCCAAAAACCAATGATATTGGATGCCATAATTTTTTAATTACATTATTTTTTGCCAACATCATCAGGAATCCATGGTGATTTACTCCAACAATGATGCAGTCATTCATTTTCACTTGTCAGCTACCTTGGCCTTTGTGTCAGCTGGCATGCACATAGTCAAGGGATTCAGCTTGAGCAACAACATCGTGGGAGGACTCATAAATATATGTTGTAAGCCCTGCAGAGGTAACATGTGAATAACCTGGACATACGAACACACCCTCAGGTTTTGGTGAGTATAAATTTTGTCAAAAAATATTTTTTACCAAGCTCCATTTGATATGGTCACTATAAACATCAGTCATGCCTTAGCATGAATGGGGAGGGGGGTACTAAATGGGCCTGAGTGAGGTGAGGGTATATCTGAAGGGATATTTCATTACAGTTACAGTAAAATATCAAGAAACCTTATTTCTGTGTGGAAGAGGGATTCTAAGTGGTGGTACTTTGAGCATTAGGTTTACCTGAGTGTATTGGCAGGTCAAGCCCTGTGTGTCATAAGTTCATGATTTTAGGCATTGAAGGAAGGATGTAAATAAAGTGTAAAATTTGGGGAGCTTGCAAATTTGAGGAGCATAATCAACTAAATCAGAATATATTTAGGTAGGAAATCACCTAAAGTGGATTACACCTCCATTGGCCATCACAAATTATCCATAAAGATATATTTATATCTGATGTCTAACTTAACATTTTTGGACATACTAGCCAAAGCATTGAAGTCACTTACAAAATATTTTTTATGTTTGTTTGTTTTTAGAAGCCATTGCAGGTGCTTTGTTGCATTGCATGCATTAAAATACATGTCTTGTTTTACAATGCATTTTCCATGTGTTGGAAAATGGGCGCTGTATAACAACTGCAGTTGATGTGCCAGAAAACCCAAATAACTAACTAACCATGTGTTGTAAATGCATTGTCATAGTCAGTTTTATATGCATTAATGTAATTTGCATCTGTCAGTTTTCCACTTATGTTGTTTGAGCTCTGTATGACTGAAGCAGTCAAAGTGCCCCTAAGCCCAAATAACCAGTCAACCAAGAACTTATGTTGTTGGTTTTTATTTCATTGGTTGCTCACTTCTTTGTTTTGTCTAATATCCAAATGGGTGTGCTGACAGTCTGCACATGTTGGATATATTTTCATATTTAATAAGAAGTTACCACAGCTTGCTCATATTGCTGATTTCTGCTCACAGCTGTATTCACATGAAATGTTCTGACTTCAAGGTTCCTAAGAAGTTTTGGAGCTGTCAGATAAAGAAGTTTGTATGTAAATGTAGATTGGAGGGGCTATCCAAGTTCTGTAGTCAAAGTTGAGCTGAACACATGAAGCTGAGGGGAGAGCTGCACTCTTTTGAATGGTATGCTTATTATCCTCCAACTTGGTTCTATTGCCATGCAGTTTGCTTTCTCCAGTTATCCTGGATGGCAGCAAGATTCTTGTCATGTTACCCCAGTGCACTTTCTCTACCATTGTCATTTGCCAGTTGCATCAGTATGAGCCAATCAACTTGCAAATTGTTTCTACTATGACAACAAAAACAAATAGTATGTGAACATGGTGGCATCTAACAGCTTTTGATGTATTCATCATGCATATCAAGTGTCTGTCAAGGCTCTGCTGTTCTGGAACACGATTAAATATTTTGTATGCCTGTGATATATGTATGGATATTGATGTATATATAGGGCATGTTTTGATTTGTACTTTGTGATCCTGAATTTGGGGAGGGTAATTTTGATGTTGAATACAGATATTTGTCTTCAAACGTATTGTACCAGAATCAGAGTTTGTACTTTCCAGTTGGCCTTGAGCACTTTATCACGAGTATTTCATCATCAAAGAGCAACACCCAACCTCCAAATGAGAAAAAGGAGAGGATGATTTTCTGAATGCAGTAATGTTCTGGATCCCAAATGTCTGTTCACCCAGCAGCAGACCATAGTGGATCCATTTCTCTTGCTGAAATCCAGAGAACCTCCAGACACAGAATCACAACTCTGTCATGGTCTTCTGCACAAGGTTGATATGTCTTCAAGCAAAAGTTTCTTCCAGGTCCCTGGTGTTAACCACTGTATACCAGGATCTTGCCAACCCTGGTATGACTTCATCAGTAGATCACTTTCTAGCTGGATATACTTTCCATTCTGGTGCTGAATCATGTTGTTTCATTATCAATGTCAAATGGACTAATTATAAATTAATTCAATTCAGAGACATAAATGAGTAATGTTGGAGACCTCAAATACACATTGTGTTACCATACAACTCTTCCAAGTGCAAAATGCCTCTTGAAATGTGTTTTGAAAAATTAACCACAAGTGGGACAGTGTCTGGCAATGTCATTCCTGGGAAGAAAAGCATAGCAGGAAATGCTTCTTCGAGCATGGAAGATCATCACATATTATATAGCTTCATAGGGGATCACAGGCACATGTGATGTACTCTGGTTGATGGCCAAAATCAGCAGTCATCATCAAATGGTGCAGGCCTGCCGCAAAGGTGACATCTGATGAATGATCACACTTGTCACGTCATCCATGGCTAGCATAAATTGCTGACCATTTGGGGAATGCCAGTATTGTGGGAACACAAATGTAGAAGAGTTCAATGAGGTTACAATAGCTGATATCAACTTTAGACTCTGTGCACTTCTTCTTTGACTTACATACTTCTTGAAGAACTCATATTTTCATTTTTATTTCATTCTGGACAAAAATTGCCCTATCTAACTACTGGCATCAAAATGTTTTTCTTTGTTTTTGTTGTAAAATTGACCATATACTGGGTCATTGAGGTCAAATGTTGAGACTTGACCCGACCTCCAGGTGGTGTTATTGAGTGTAACTGAATGCAGCCAATGTGTGTGTTGTCTCACAGCTGTTCACTCATACTAGATGATATGGTCATTAATTAAGTACATCAGAAGTCACATAGATCATATCTGGGTCAGTGACCTGACCTCAAAATAATGACTGTGTGTCGTACAGTGTTGGATTTTCACTTCTCAGTCTTGGATTCGGAGTGTATAATTTTTTGGCTAGCCAAAGTATGGAGTGTATAATCTTGAGAGGCACTATGTTATGGGGTGTATAATTTCCCAGTTTGCCAAATTATGGGGTGTATGTTGAAGCACCAAGTAACGGAGTATATACATTTTATAAATAACGAAGTGTATAAATTTTGAAAAATGCAGTGATGTCTCCTGGAATGAAGAACAAAAACCCAGGGGCCTCGGTAGCCTAGATGGTGGAGCGTGGGACTCGAATCTCACGGCCGGCGGCATTTGCAGTCCACCCACGACCAATCGGTGTGATATAGGGTGGCGGTGCTATGCGACCTTGCGGTTGAATGCGTCGTAAAATAACCCGATAATTCTTTTTCCTCAAGAATAAAACGTCTTTAAGTAATTTGTTAGGTTCTTATCCTAGTGTCTCACAGACAACCAGATGGGGTCCACCACACATCGTCGTCTGAAGTCATCCACCACGTTACGTGAATGACTTATAAGGCAACTTCCTGAGCAATGGTAGAGAAAATGAACACAAAAGTATACTTAATCGATGTCAACCAAGTTTATATAGCAATACCTGCCACTCCTAGCATAGGTACCAACACCGCATAACTAATACAAATTCACAACATACCTCGAGAGCAGGACGTTCGTGCACCGCTGGGTCTAAAATGGGAGGGTCTAAAATGTTACTTCGGGATATGGGTTTCGGAATATATAATGGTTGAAGGAAAGTTATACTAAAACAATCCGTCTAAAATCTTTTATTCTCTCCACGATGAAATTTTCTTTTTTCAAATGAGAAAGCTGAAAAAAAAATATTGAAGTCAATCCTTATTAATATTAAATGTATTTCAATGCACTTTTTAGTTCATGTCTGGAATGTTTAGTAGAAGCAAGGAATGATTTGGAAGGATGAAAAGCGACTAGATGGGCGGGCAAATTGCTGCTGTAAAACAGACTATCGTCACGGACGAGCGGAAATTAGCGTCTCATTTCGCGCCATGATTGCTATGAAATACCAAAAAATAAAAATAAGTTAGAGAAAATTGCCAATAGAATTACAGGCAACTTTTTTCTCAATTAATAATAATCAGGACTGTGGGAAGAAATTAATCATTGGATCAGAATGAGGCTTATAAGAGTGTAGAGAATTAGGTCAACACACGTAAATCTGAATTTGTCCGGAGTGGGGAAACCTCGCGGTCGGAGTGGCATGAATGCAACTATTCCCGCTTGTTGATGAAATTCAGAAACAATATAAGTCATGAAATCGAAAGAAGGTGAAATTTCTGGTTCTTTGGGTATTCATTTTGGAGCAAAGTGTTAGCAGGTTTTAGGAACGTTTTGGTACCATTCAGGCAATTTTCATGTGGAAAATCCTTCCGATATCTTTTATGTACATCGCTCCTGACTGCTTAATAATATAAATATGAACAGTTTTATCCATCCCAATTGATGCAGAACATATCATTCTCCAAGGAACCAAGAAGAAATGCATTATCCGTGGCTTTTCGTGGCAATGGTTCAAATAGCTCCGGCCGGAGTGGGAGATGGAGAGCGGTGAACTCATTGAATCCAAGAACGCGGTCGGGCTGGTGAAGGTGAATTCCTATATTTGGTTAGCGGAGCGTAGTGGTTTTTTTATTCAACGAAGGATTTTCTTTAAAGTTTTTCGCTGCCATCTGGAAGGAATTGACTTCGTGTTTGGCTCGAGGTATTAGAGGTTGTATTATCTGACTATGTAGGTACCTACCTACTTACCTATATCAAATATCTTCGCGGTAATTCGAGTGATTGATTTGGATAAACCAAAGCTGTAAGCTTGTGTTGTGTGATGGGAAATCTTCAGATAATACAAGGAGCAGGACATGATAATATTAATTGCTGCGATGTTTGCCGACAAGCGTAGAAATGAACAAAACTGATTGCTTTGCTTTTGTCTGGAAAAATTTGTTTTCACTTCAAAATTTTGTTTTCACTTTCACTTTAATTTTGAAGCATGAATGTTTTTCTTTCAAAATGGGGGCTGGGCCTCTTCAGTGCACATTGACTGCAGATATTATAGATATGCATGCATTCAAGCAGTATTTGTGCTTTCATGAAATGTTCAGGAATTATTAGGTGCATCCTGTCCATATTCTCCATTGAATACCATTATACTCTTAACATTTCTGGTCTGACTTTCTGAATGGACAAATTTGCAGTTTAAGGTGATTTGATTTCTTGAAATTTATTTTTCGTGCAATGATTATGAATATGTTCATAATGTAGGTACTTACATGATGTGACTGCACATTTTTTTGGCAAGTGCAGTTGGGTAGCAAAATGACACCAAAAAAGTGGCTCGGGTTTGGTTGGGAAATATACCATGAAATGTGATGTTAAAAATGAAGAAAAAGCTGCAGCCTAACTGGATGCAAGAAAGCCTTTTTTAATACAAATTTTCTAAGCAATTTTTTCCTTTAACAAATTAAAAGTAAATGGCCTATTCTAACCAAACAGCCTATGCTAGCTCGAGTGTTTTTTTAAATTCAAAAACTTTTTTTTATAATCCTGAATGATTCCAAAAGGAATTTGATAAATGGATAACTTACAAAAAAAAAATATAGCATAACTTAGCCAAACCTAATACCTTTGTATGCTTCATGGAGGCAAACTGTGTGTAAAACATGTGTGGAAAAGTAATAGTGCCCATGACAATTCCTATGCTGTAGCAAAACATGGCTCATATCCACCAGTATTTTGGAGATTTGGGGGAAGTGCTACACTTTGTGGCTTACCAGTTGTGTGGATGCCACTATAGCTCTTGGTATTCATCCATACATTCTTCTGAGCACATCTGGACTCTGTTCTGAGGTTTGTCCACAAATGGAGAGCATACACATGAATGCACTGGTGGCTGTTTATTAATTCACCTGCACCTCACCATAAATCGCACATGCACAAATGGAATGTTATGGAATGATATGGAAGATGGAATGTTGTGAAATATGGAATGTTCAGTGGCATTAAGATCATATTCAGACTGCAGTGATCCATATTTTGCCATCCATTGACATATGTTGTACTTGTGCATGCTAGCAAACTGATATTCTTCCAATCTGGCTGGCATCTCATTTTCGGCTTTACTCCTGCCTCCTCTTGGAATGTGCCTACAGATGATTCGAAATAACAAATGTGTATTATCCTCAATTATACTGGAAACTTCATGTGGTAGGGGACCCAGTATGACTGAATTTTCCTCTCCACCCAAGTTATCACTATTGTATAATGACATCTAGCTGTCTTGCTAGTTAAGTATGTCTTCATCCAGCAATGCAAGGAGTGTATTTTTTCCGGAGTGTATAATTCTTTGGATTGCAAAAGTTCCAAAAAAGGGCCACTTTTCCAACACTGGTGTCGTAGCATGTGACCAATATGTGTATCATTTTATGGCACTGCTTCATGAACTGGGATAGTCCCAGATCTAAATGTATCTGAAGTCACAAGTGGTTCAGTGGCCTGCCGTTAAGTGAACATTGTGGCATACATTATGGAAGATATTTGGTGTGGGTGTCATTGAACATTGTATGGAGAGTAGAACATTGCCAAAGCATTGGCATGTGAGTGAGGCTGCAGACATCATATATGTATGCATTTTGACCTTGCCATGAAGTGAAGCTTTGTGTCGAATGAAAAACCTTGTTTGCTTTCTAAAGAATGATTGAAGTAAAGTCCCTCCAATGTTTATGGAATTACTGATATATCACAACACATTTCAGTTTCAAGTACATCTGGCTCGAATGAATCATGAACATAGCAGGTGCATGTGTACATCATGTGCATGATCCTCCAAAATCCAGCACAGCACTATTCAAGACATCTGTGTTGATTACAGATGTGGCATACACAATGGTTGACATGCGAAGATACAGCACACCACTCTTTCTATCTGGTGGCATATAGCGATGAAGCTTCCTCATGTTTTTTTTTTTTCGCGAGACGCGCCTCACGTAGCCCAGCAGCACGTTTATCGTCCGCACTAGAAATGTCCGGCACTGAGATAAATAATTGTATCCTAGTGCTGTTGCACAGTTTACAGTTTTCAAAGAATGCTGAAGGGGTTAGGATTTACCCATCTAATCACCGTCTGAGGCTGTCGCGATATTCTGTACGCTTAGTCGACCCACCAATGTCATCACGTGCATTTTTGCCACATGAGGTTACCAAAGCAAAAGTAACTTGCATCTGATTGTTCAATCTTCCTTGCAGCCACAAATCTTGCCGCCCCAGTAGC